>JMFS01094850.1:0-15753 GCA_000699545.1 Podiceps cristatus
GACAACAAACCTCACATGACTCCCTGTCAGGCCAGCAGATGGGGGCCTCGGTGCCCTTTAACAGAGGGTCACCCACTACAAGCACATCATTTCTGTTTACGATACCCCCTATGTGCGGCTGGTGCAGTTACTTTATGCGGACCTTCTTCAAGTGCATCTGTAGGCATTAAAGATTCATACCGTTTTTTGGTTGTGATAGTGGGAGGTGGAGACTGAAGTGGGGTCTTGCATTTGCAGGTCACCAGAGTCCAAGGTGCCTCATTACAAATATCTGAAATGTTGTTAAAATGCCTTTTTGAAGATATGAAAGCATAGCACAGAATATGGCTGTGCTTCAGGCAACCACTTAAAATCATTCTTATTGGCTGGGTTCCTCAAAATTGCTAGATGTATTTTTGTAAAAAGAATGTTCAATTTTTGTTCGAAGAAATAAATTACATAAGTTAGTGAAAGGCAACAAATGCTTTCCTCATCTCCTTTCTTTTTCCCCTCTCTTTGAAGAATAAAAGAGAACAAACAAAACAAATCTTTCCCATTTACATTAAAAAGGGTTAATTTAGAACAGAACAAGTATGTTGCACTTTGGGTTGGGCTTTTTTGGTAATAAGTTAAGCTTCTCCACCCCTGCCTTGTAGATTATTTTTTCAAGGAAAACCTTTCAGCAACTGGAAAGGAAATAAGTGCGAGTTCTTCTTGACAGTATGCTGTTATTAGCACTCAGTGCACATATTATGGCTACACATGCATGCCGTAACTACCGACACTCAAAGTACTTCCATTATGACTTGTTCAGCTAATGCAGCAAAATACTGTAAATGGTTCCATTTATAGTCAATTTTAACATAGAAAATGGTCGCTATACTATATTACCAGAAGCCTTTGTAGAAAATTGGGTTATCCTTGTTTTAGAAGAGATGAGGAACCCATGCAAGTTCCATCCTTAGCAACAAAATCCAGGCCTTGTTATCTGAAAACAGCAGTAACCGCTGTGCATGTGGGATGGAAAACATTAATCTAGAGGAGTAAACATACAATAGACTATCTAATTTGAACTATAATTTGTTATTTTTCTGTAGTATACCATTAGTGATGAAAAAGGAGAAATGTATGATAGATAAGTGCTATCGTCCTAGAAACACAAAAATAAAGGTGAAAATAAAATACATTAGATCCTGTTTTGATTTACAATCTAACTTTAAAAGTTCCATTTGGATTGTGCAGGGTATTAGAGAAAATTTTATCTTAGTATGTTATAGAAACTCATAGTTCCCTATGCTATGTACATAATTTGTGTACATGCAGATACACACTTATAGAGATGTTACTAAAATTAGTAAAATATTTGTAGTACAACACTAACTGGAGTAACCCCATCTTAGACAAGAAGGGCAGCTTCTATGAATGTTATCACCTGAATGATAAAGAGGGTATAAGACAGGAAAAGGCCTGCCTATGCTGTCATTTTCCAGATAACTACTGAATAATTGCACTAAACCAAGGCAATTAATGTTTCTTTTGGTCTTGTATGTATGATAATAAGAGTCATTCTCCTTGTAATAAGACATATGATTAATGCAAGTGTCTTGTAATTTCAGATTATTAATTCCCTTAACCATAAAGAGACACCCATGCACTAGCAAAATTGATGTAAATTGAAACTGATATAAATTATCTAACACAAATTGAAATTTACAAAAACCATTAAGCGCCACAAATGTGAAAATAAATCATACTTGGCAAACCTTTAGACTTATTTGCCTCTTCTATAGTTCAGATTACCCAGTGAAAATTATTCAAAATTTTGGCCCTGGAACACTTAAATGAAGCGTCCAAGTATACTTACTCTATGCTCACTACATACCTTGAGACATACCCACATTTGTCACAGATTATTTAGTATTAACTTGCTACTTGAGGGGAGATATTTCAGGACTCACACAGGCTGGGGCAGAACAAAATTATTTTAGAAAAGGAAAGCTTATAAGCAGGGATGAAAACACTGAAGAGCAGTGGGGTTTTTTCAACAAAGAAGAGAGAGGAGCACAACCTCCTGTTAAATCCTTCCATGTGAGGGAGAGAATACTAGCTCACAATGATATCAGTTTCTCCATTCTCCTATTACCTGGAAGGGATCTCAGGAGGGATCTGTTAAAAGAAGCCTGGAAGAAAATGCTTTGAAAGGCTGTAAATGCATGCAAACTATCGCAATAGAGAAAAGACAGACCCAGAAGACTTTAGATAATACAAAAAAAAAAAAAAAAAAAAAAAATCATAGTCACCCTAAAATAAAGAAGCAAACCCCATCAAATGTCAAAAGCCCTTTGGCCTCACAGTTATAATACCATGAAGCAGGAGAACTGGGAACCTTGACTGCCTTCTGGGACTGGTGACAACGTGCAGTAATGCTATGGAAGCAGGCACTCTAAATGCGCGTGGGCGAGCCAGCCCCAGCGTCCCCAGCAATCAGTCGGTAGCAGCAAGATTGGGCTGGGTCAGTCCTGTCAAAAAGTCAACCTAACAGCTGCAACCATACAGTGAAGCAGGGAGATCTCCTATTTTAAGGCAAGACAAGTCTCAAAGAAAGGTAAGGAAAACAACCTGAACATGTGAAGTCAGTTGGAGCATTAAAGAGCATTAAAACTTCATAGGTTGCTTCCATTTAGCGGTAAATTGCACTTGAATTGTTGTAACTTAATCCTCTTTAGTGACTTACTTTTGAACTCACCTGAATGTCCCCTTACTTAGATAGGCCAATATTTGAGAAGACTGTGATTATCTCAAAAAAAGACATAACACATTGCTTTTTATTTAACTATAAAATTAATTCTCATCCTAACAGAGTGATGTCTTTGACCTAAAACCTGGAAAAAAACCCTGCCAGTAACTATGGATTTCTCCTTTCCTCTTGCAGGCACCAGACACTACGATCAGGGTCTAAAACAAACCCAAAAAACCCCAAAGCAAAACCACCAAACTCTGAGCATCGTTAATCCTGAGTTTTTGTTCACTGCAGAAGTTCTGAGCAGAATTAGTGTGGCTAAAGTTATGACTAACAACGCACAACTTTAATGGGACTGCAGTCCTCAATCAGTGATTTCAAAAGTAAGAGCAAAATAAATATGAAGATGTGGAAAGAACCTTAATCTGATACTGAAAAAGAGATTAATCCTAAATAACTAAGACATCTGCTGAATCTGCTTTTTGAAGTATTTATATTTTCATTGCTGAAGAACAACCATCAGGTATAACAGACTAGAAAATACGTTTGTTTATGAAACTATTTGTTATCTACACATAGGTTTGTTATCTGCAACTCCCTTATTTCCAAAGAATGCATGTTTCAAACACAAGTTGGGGACAATTTGTAGCTCCTCATAACTTTTTCAGCTTTTCTGCTTACAGCCTGGAAGGTCACTAAGTACATCACACCATGCTCCTGGGGAGTAAGCGATTGGTTGCTCCGCTGCGCTTTGCTACGAGGGGCTGCTACTGACTATACTCTTAACAAGAGAAATTCTGCTGATGAGCACATTTGTCTAAGAGGTTACTACTGCTACTCCATTTGGTCAGGTTGGTGTCTCTTTGGTCACAGGATGCTGAAATACTGCTAATTCGCAGCAGAAGCTGACTAAGAGTGCCTCAGTCACAGTAGCTCTTCTCAGACTAAAAGGCCTGTTTAGTCCTGTTGCTTAGAATTCTGCTTGCAGCCACATTTCAGACCGAGGTGTCCTGGTGCAAGGAAAATAAAGCGAAACAGCTTGCAAATTATTCTTACTTGCTGTCAGAAGCAAGTTTAAAAGTTTATGAGTACTTGAATAGGGGGACTGAGAGAAAATATAGGAATGTATAGTTAAAAACTGCCATATTTATACACAAAATAGAGGCATAAACTGCCTGGACTGCACCCAGGGATGCACCTCAGTTTTCATCAAGCATTGAATAGAGCTCATAAGAGAAACACAGGTGTTACGTATGCTAACTGAATTTTAGCAATTACTGATTACTCATAGTCTGGGAGAAAGCTATTATTGTAACCGAAGCAAAAAAAAAAAACCAAACCAAACCAACCAAACCAAAGGCAATTATCTTGGTCACCGAGTGCAGGCCATCTGAGGATGACACAGCAGACTGTGTACGTGGCTTGCTTCCTTGCTTACACACCTACACCTTTCAGTTTAGTACCTAAATATTCACCAAGGCAAATGATAAGAAAACCCTTCTGCCAGCATCATGTAATGCAGCTCTCGTTGATCAGGTTCCCAGAGAGCGACTGCTCATTTTCACACAGCACAAAATCATTGCTTGAAGATACAAACTTGCTTGTGTTGCTTGTTTTAGAGCATGTGATGCTTTTCTAGTAAGGCAGCATTTATTGACTAATATTGCCAAGTGAAAGTGTAATCAATCAAATGTAATCAAATGGAAATTTCAGACTGTATCTATTTTTTGGTGAAACACTTTCCATATCCAACAGATAAGAGAGGCTTGTCAGAAAGTATTAGTTCCAGTGCCTTAGCTCCCTGCATTTCTCCCATGAAATTCAAAGTACTAAACCAATGATGTCCAACTTCAGATGGGACAAACTACATAAACTTTTAGAGACCCCCAAAAGCTTCATACTACAACTCATCTCCTCTGCCACATACCTAGATACCCACCGTGCCATCAAAATGCAGAATTGTCTATGACAAAATGGGCACATCCTGGCATGATTCAGCCTCTGATCTTGGGTTCAGCGAACCCATGCCTGCTTATGCCACGTGCCATGACACTTTTCTTCTGGCCAGAGCCAAGAAGAAAAGCTACAGGTGATGTGAATTATTCTTACAGGCCCGACAACAGGACTACAGATTTGCAGGTTGACCTCCCCTGGGTTAAAAGGGAATTCTGAAAGCCTGAATCAGTCGGGTCTTTGAGTAACAGTAATATAAATGTTGTGGAACAGCTCCCACCTCTTTCAACTCCACTGACATCAAGGAAGTGTTATGAGGGGTGAATCTGGCCAGGATCCTCTTTCAAACCAGGGTAATCAGAAGAACCGGCAAAATGTTTCTAAACGTGAACATGACCTGACATAGTTTATTTATTCCAGCTGTTTCACTTATAATGATGTTGTGGTGTAACTCCAGTTAGCAACCAAGCACCACACAGACACTGTCTCACCCCTGCCCTCCCACTGGGATGAGAGAGAGAATCGGAAAAAAACCCTCATGGGTTGAGATAAAGACAGTTTAATAGGACAGAAAGAGAAGAGAGGATAATAATAATAGAATATACAAAACAAGTGATGCAGAATGCAATTTTTCACCACCGGCTGACTGCCCATCCCATCCCCGAGCAGTGATCCCTCCACGGCTAACTCCCCCCAGTTTATATACTCAGCATGACGTCATATGGTATGGAATATCCCTTTGGTCAGTCTGGGTCAGCTGTCCCAGCTGTGCCCCCTCCCAGCTTCTTGTGCACCCCCAGCCTTCTTGCTGGCAGGGCATGAGAAGCTGAAGAGTTCTTGATTTGTATAAGCCCTGCTTAGCAATAAATAAAACATTAGTGTGTTATCAACATTATTCTCATACTAAATGCAAAACACAGCACTGCATGAGCTACTAGGAAGAAAATTAACTCTATCCCAGCCAAAGCCAGGACAATTGATTTTCCACACACTCTAAGAAAATAAATATTAATTGACAAATATTAATTAAAAAATAAATTTAACACAAATATTAAAAATATTGATAGAATGCATGTTTAATGACAAAGGCAAATGTTTTGCATCAAAATCAGGTATAAGATAAGCTTACCTAATGAAATAATAGCTCACAACTTTCTTCTATTTAATTAGAATTAACCAGCATATATTTAATATTAGCACTCCTACACTGATCAAAGAAGTGCATTGCTGAGTGTCTCTTTAGCTGTTTAGCAGAATAAGCCCCTGAAAGTATTCTACAAAAACAGGTTAAAAAACGCACTTCCCATCAGTTTATGAATTTATTACTTGCAGAAGAAAAACTACTTTTTTTTTTTTTTCTTTAATTTTGGCATGCTGAAAAATCATTCTCCAAAATGAATCAGCACAGTAACTGGTGTGTGAGTAATCTGGGCAGAAATAGGCTGTGTATTTACAGTTGTTTCCAGCATGTAACTTGCTCCATTCCAGAAACTAAAGAAGCATTGCACAGCTATTTTACTGGTTGCCATCCTAATGGTCTGTTTATTTAGACAGAGGCTAATGTTTGACAATCTATTAATAACCCCTACACTCATGTTTGAAAAAGTTAACAGTGAAAACAAAACTCTGAAGATGAAAAGATGTCCAGAATAAAAAAAAAAAATAGAATTTACCACTTCTTTGCCAAGTTTAATATTTTTTCCTACAAAGAGAAGATGGCAGTCTGAAAGATACAAGTATGTTGTTATGCTTGTACTTTAAGAAGGTAGAAATATGTATGTTGCTTTAAGTTATTCCAGAAAAGCCACAAAACAGTCATGTTAGCTAAAAGTTTATACAAAAGGAAGGTGAAGGCAGCAACACGATATAAAATACTGAATATTTTTGCTGAAAGAAAAACCAAAACTTGAACTTCTGTAGAATTAGAGCAGCAGAAATAAGGGTGAGCAAACAATCATTTGGAAGAGAAGATTAAAAACTAGGCATCTTTCTAATAATAAAGTAACATCTTCAGTCACAATGGCATGTGTAGAACTCAAGATCTGTAGAACACATATGGACGGGAAAAGAAAACATCAAAGTTAATTCCATATCTTGTCACTTACTTCATTTTATGACATGTGCTTCAAACACTGGCAAAATGATTTTGTAGATCTCTTCCTTTCTAAGATAAATAATCAGGGGTGTTCGGAAACTTTAAAGACGGTATCATAATGACTGAGACTACACTCTTCTATGTCCCAGCGCAAGACATATTCCACGTCAAGACCACTTATGAAGGGTTGACATTTTATATTTTTCTCCAATATTTTTAGCTGATCTTCCAAGTTGTGGGTTTTGGAGGGGGAGAGGGGGAGTGGTTTTTGGTTTGGGGTTGGTTTTTTGGGTTGGTTAGTTGGGATTTTGCTACACTGGCAGCTTTCATGAGATTTCCCTTTACTGTTCCTGTGCAAAAGAAGCAGGTTGTTAACGGGTAAATTGGATTTATATCATAGTGTCACAATTAGACATCACATGGTTCAAGTCTGTAACAGGCCAAATCAAATCACCCAGCTACTTCTACTATTTTCCATAAATACTGTATCATACAGTAGCTGCTCACCCCATCCCTCGTCATTCAGTGGAGAGTATCATGTAGACCCAGCTCCGTTGGCTGGGATGGTAATGGAGCAAATCCTCCTCAAAGCCCTTCCCAAACACATGAAGGACTAGAAGACGATTTGGAATAGACAGCGCAGATTTACCAGACCAGGTGCAGTCTCACAAGTGCAAAATAGAGGGGAAAAAGAATAACACAGCCCAGCATGCAGTTGGCTGTCACTGTTGCAAGGGCACACTGCTGATGACTTGTGTTAAACTTGCTGTCCCCAGTGACCCCGGGTCCTTTTCTCCAAAGCTGATTTCTCTGCCGCAGACCCAGACGATGCTGCTGCGCAGGGTGACCCCAGCCCAGAGACCAGACCTGGCACTTCCCTGTGCCAATGTCCTGGAGTTGCTGGCCAGCCCATTTCTCCAGCCTACCCACATCCCTCTGAACAGCAGACCTGCCCTCCAGCACATCAAATGCATCCCCCAGTTTAGTAGCTGCTATGAATTTGCTGTGGGTGTACCTTTACCTCATCATCCAGGTTGTTAATGAAGACATCACGTAGCACTAGCATCGGTGTCTACTCCTGGGAGATGCCACTAGTGATCAGCCATCAGTTTATGTCACCGATCACAATCTTTTAAGTGTAACAGTCCAGACAGTTTCCATCCACTTTCTCATCTACTTATAAAATCCATATCTCTCCCATTTGGCCATGTGGGAAACCACGCCAAAAGCCTTGCTAAAGGTGAGGTAAACAACATACATGGTTCTCCCCCTGTCAACACTCCTGCTCATCTCATTGTAGAAGGAAATTATATCGGTCAGGTATGATATGCCCTCGATAAATCTAAGCTGACTTGTCCCAAATACCTATTTCTTCACATTCCTGGAAATGGTTATCTGCTGTTTCTTCACTATTAAAAAAACAACACAGATTACACTACTTTGATTTTTACCTTTTTGTTTTCTTGCAAGACAGATGCTTTTTCATTGTAAGTTCTATGTAATGCCTAGGCCTATAGGTAAACATGGCCACTGCATCCATAACTGACAATAAATAACTCTGTCCCATCTATTCACTGTCAGAGGATTACACGTTTCTCTCTATGAAAATGTACAACGTTAATGAGGTCACAAATACATTAGGCAGATCAGAATAAACTACCTTTTTAAACAAAGTTTATGTTCCAGCCATATAAAAGCATGTGATTACACCTTCCACTTTTAAATTGCTTTAGCAAGAAGTAGTACTGCAAAGAAACACCCTTTGAACAGCTTCAGAAAATCTCTGTGCACATTTATATTAAGTCAAAATTCAGCGGGAGTCTGTTCAACATGGTCGAGAGAAGAATTGAGTTATGGAGCTTATGGCTTGAGGCTATCAACTGAAACTGAACTTTAATTAAAATGGATTTGATAATGCACAGTATAGTTTGGGATGGCTTCAAAAACCATTTCAGAAACCTGATGTGGTTTGCCAACTTTAAAGTGAAGTAACTGAACTAATGTATATTAGAGTTTTTAAACGACACTTAAAAAGATAGAGATGAATTCTGAGGTAACCAACAGAAGAAGAATCTTCTAAATAAAAGCCTGGTGACAGCATGTCTGTATTACCTAGAAATTTGGTTGTACCAGTTGTGAGGCTGTTGGCTAACACCACTGAGCTGCAGGAAGTCAGAAGGCAGTGGTTTTCCTACATGAGCAGCTAGCATCGCCATCCTTCCATTAGGACTCCAGTCTTGCTGGTATGGTCTTTGCAATGTTCCACATCATGTTTTGCAAGCAACAATGATTAATATATTTGTATTTTATTTGAAGAGGAAATCCTTAATTCTAGTTTTGAGGTTTAATTAGTTTTGTTTATTTGCAAGCTTTTGATAATTTGGCCTTATTACACCTAAGGGTCACACAATCCCAGACCTCCTTTTCGGCTAGCAGGAGAAGCAAGAAATGAACAAGAAACGTTATAGAAAGAAACAGACAAAGCACCCTGCACAGTTCAGAGCAAAGAAAGTATCTTTCTTAATTTCTCAACTCCAAACTCAGGTTATAGGATATATTTGCTGTGGAATGTTGATTTATTTATTTTTTTTCCCCCTTAAGACAAGAGAAAAATCTAGAGATTGCACATGTACAAAGATTCCCGTACTATTGCCTATCAAGATTTCAGCAAGTATTAGTTTCCCAGCTTTAATCAGTATGTGTTCGGGAAGAGCAGCTCAATTAAGAGAAACTGGAAGATCTCCATGTTTCCTTTTACATCAAAAAACCAAACCAAAACCACAAATACCAGTGTGTCATCTGATGCAGGAGCCTGACTCATATATTCAGCCCCAAAGACAGACTCAGCTAGATGTTTCAGGAAAGCAAACAGGAAAAAATAAAAATTTTGGTAGTTAACCACACACACAAAAAAGTGACCTTCTTTGCGTAGGTTAGGTGTGGTGTTGTTACAAGATACCTAAAACTGAAGTTCAAAGAGACGTCAACCACAAAATCTCACACAAATTTTGCACTCTTAATCTGTAACTGCACTCTCAGCCAGGTTTTCAAGTCATTGTAGAAGCATAAGTGTGCCTCTTGTTCGTTCGTCTAGTTACTCCCAAATTATACACACAAACTGAGGATATATACTCACTGTCAAAGGCCAAAGACGTTGGCTATCAAAAAGTACCATGTAGTTATTCCCCAATCAAAATAATATTTAATGCACAAAGCCTTGACTTACTGATAAGTCTGTTGCTATGTAAAACACAGCCTTTTTCATACCCATTTTTGTCAGTATCCCTTGTTATGAACAGGCACAGCTTTTAAAATGTCAATACCTAATAACTGGACAAGGCTCCTTACTTCACTGAGCTGACTTAACTGGATGGACCTGGTCAAACAAAAAAAAAAAAAAATGGTGATTTTTTTTCAGAACAGCCACAACTGACTTTATTTCAAGCATAATTTATGACATTTTCCAAGTGTAGCTATGCAATTATTCCTGAGGGGAAATTTTTCAGGCAAACATTTCTTTCTAGCTGTAGAATTTGTTTCATGCTGAGGTTCCCTTCTAATCTGCTAAAATCTGTTTTTTCTGCTTTATTCACTTTGGCCAGTAGCAGACTTTTTGATTCCTCTAATCACTGGTAACTGGTCTTCCTTCTTCACTACCCACACAGCCCTGTAAATGGTTTCACAGCTATTTGGATAATCAAAAAGCTGCAGGAACGGGTATGAAGAAGAGAACAGGTAGTCTCCTTCATTCCACATTGACCACAACAAACAGACCTGCAGTAGAGCAATTCACCATGAAACGATAATCAGACACCATCTGGCAAATACAAAACTAATGCTCAGGGCCCAGTGGGATCCTGTCTGTAGGGTGCATCATGCTCCCTGCTCCAATGTCCTGAAAGCAAACTGGACCTGGGCTGTGGGAAGACCCAAGCCCTTTTTCTTGTTTGACAGAGACCTGAGGGAACAGAAGCTTTTAGGAAAGGCACGTCTGAAATTTAGGCCCTGTTAGTGCCTCAACACACAGATTAGCACCTCGTGAAGCTCCGCTTCATTTTCCTGGAAACTTGAAAATAGCAGCTTCAAGGCTATGCCCCTTTTCAGCAAACAGATACTTTTCAGACAGCAAGGAGCCTTTCCACATGAGAGCCGCTCCTAGCCAATTAAGAGTTCGCTCTTACTAAAAAAAACTGAAGTTGAAAACATTGTGTGAGATTTAAGGCTGATAGTGGGTGACAAAGAATTTTTTTCTCATGCTTACAACTGCTGAAATGACCACATATTCAAATAACCATGCTTTGAAATGCAGGGTATATCTGAGATTTTCTTACTTTTACCACTACCATCCAGTGAACAACCATAATCTCTGTAGTCAACTTTCACAATACAAATAGAAAGGGGAAAATGACTTGGAAATCACACAACATTCTTCACTTGTACATAACAGTCCAAGTGTAAGCCTAAAAAAAAAAAAAAAAAAAAAAAAAAAAAAGAGTACCAAATAAAGGAAACAGGACTAACTTCAACCAGAGGTCTTGGTTACTCTGTAGAAAGATAAGACTGAGAACTGTACCTGATTTCTAAATTAAAAGATCCAACTGTCTCTGATCAAAGTGCAGCATTGCTTTGAGCAACGTTCCAGAGAATATACAATCACATATACATCATTATCTGGAACCACATCTATCAAAAATTATCTACACTTAACCTGCTAAAAAACCTGCCCTTACAAAGGTTATTAATTTCACAACTAATACGATGATATTCTCTTAACATGTTCAGTTATCCATTCCAAATACATACATCCCTGACCTTACTGCTGACAAACCATGCGTAATTACATCCACACTTTACCATCCTACAGAATGCTACAGTAAAACACACTGTCAGGGTAGTCACGAGCCTTTTGATCGCACTCCAGTCTCCATCACCCAGCAGTTCTGGTCACCTAAACCAACAGCTTCTACCCAATGGAGCCTTTGTTCCACTTACTCTCTCACTCGTGGAATGTAGATATACCACATACAATCAACGTAACTGAAAACTAAACTCAGCTAGAGATTGGAGCTGGAGACTTGTCAGGTAATTGAAGTTTGCTGAAGCTGAAGTTCTGGGAGGGCTGGAAGAAGGAAGTCACAGCCTTCATTCTGTGTTAATGAAGGTTTTTGTCACTGAAAAGAGATCACTCTGCCATAGAGGGCTTAAGTGTTCTACAACTTCCATTAAACTTTGTGGATTAAATTCTGGCTCCTTCTCAGTCCATGGAAGACTTCCAATAATGCTTAATCAATGCTGAGTTGTACAGTACTCCCTCAAGGTATTGTACAGTTAAACACATATTACGGAAGCACATAAGCAGGCCATCAGAGCAGTCTATTTTTCCCAAGACCCCACAGAGGTCAGGGTACTGCTTTAAAACATACAACAATCACTCTAGAGAAAACATCACAAAAAGTACTCCAGAGTCTACATTTTTACTTTTCAAAATCCCTTTGGTCTATCTGCTTTGATTGGCATCGATTATGAAAGTTGTTTTCTTCTATTAAAACAATAGAGCTGCAGCATTTCTGTGGCCTGTTTGTCTTAGCAGAAACAAATGTATTCATAGGGACTAAGGAAACCACGTTTTGTGAACTATCAGCGGCAGTAGGTCCTTCAAATTAGGTTCTAATACTAGCCCAAACATTCATCTAGACAATTAAATAAACAGTTCTGTCCAATCTGATAGCATCATTCACATACTAGTTGAAGGCTCCAGTTCTCAGAACTCATAATTTATTTTTCATAGGATTTAAAAAAATTTGTTGAGTAAAATAAAATTTGAAAAACCCCAAACGACCCCCCACAAAGAATATAATTAAATTAGAAAGGTATTTAGATGACAATGATTCTGATCATCCTAAAGATCAGAGAAATGCTTTCTAATGCCAAAAAAAATTACCCTCTCTATAGGATTAGTTAGAATATTTAGTGGAAATTAATATCTCCTGGATATTGTTTTCAGACAAAGACATTGCTGTTATCAATTTACAAGCTGACACGAAAATAATGGATTTGTTATGAAAAACAGCAGGAAGAAAAACAATGCGTGTCTGAGAGGGGAGATTACACAGCCAATTTTTGCTGGTAAGTAAAAGCCTTTATGGAATAAAACATTACAAGAAAGGATTCACACAGGGAGGGGAAAATTGTTTTAAGACCAGTATAGGGCAAGAGTAACAATTGAGCTATTCTCTAGCAGCGTTTGTGTTGTAAAAGAAAATTGAGGATTGTGCCGAATTCCCAACGCAGGGCATGCAGAGGGCTGGCAAGATCAAGATAGCTGTCTGTATAAGAAGCCATAAAAATTGGCCCTGTTTATGTCTGTATTTTTTTTTTTTTCCACAGAAATACATGTGAACAGATAAGACTCAACTCCCATAATTTCTCCCCTCGTGAAGAGATACTGTGGTTTTTTCCTTATGAAACATTTTCCCACCTTCCACTTCCAAATTCAAATGATCAAATGTTATCCTACATCACACTCTTCCCAGGCTCTGTGTTCACAGAATCACAGAATACACTATTTGATTGCTTTCTGGCTAGATTTACATGGATCAATACATGCGCACAAGTTGGATTCAGGACATGAACACTTTGGAACAGGAATAACCTCTTAAGGTTGCATTCCTACCAGGGCTTCTGGGACTAGTTTTCAGTCGGGTGCTAGGTATAATCAGAAGAAGACTATACCAGCATACTTTTAAATCTCAGACTCATGAGGAACATTTGACTGAGTATATAAGACCAGCGATTTAACCAGTAAAGATATACGGCATATCAGAGCAAGCTACTGCGTAAATCTTTTTCCCAGATTTACTACAAGGCATAAGCAAGACGGTCCAAACACTGACCTGTAAGAATCATATTAGCACTCGATTACAATCACCTCTTTAATGCAGTCATGAATTCGATTTACCTACGAAGGCTGAATTTAACTTATAAGAAATACAGAAACGTTAATTCGCTAGATTCATTAACAAAAAAAAAAAAAAAAAAATTTACCTGATAGCATTATCTTCTAAGCAGAAGTATCTGGTCTGATTCTGATCTCACAATATAAATGGGAAGTGCACCCATGGAAGGCAACAGAGCTATAAAATCAATGTAAGGAAGGTCAGATTAAGACCCTCCACATTTAATGTTAAGGGTGTTATTTGGTCAAGACACTTGTGGTATTCTGGATCGATCATCAGTTAGTTGTGACATTCTGTGCTTCGCTGAGAACGTGTACTGCATGAACACTGGAAGGTTGACAGCTTAATATCTGCCAGCAGTTAGAGAAAAGTCAGGCCATATTTTTCATTTACAAAAGCAATAAAACAAAGGACCAGCCCAACTGCTAGGAATCATCTAAGTAGATTCCCCTCATGTGAGAATCTGGCAGGGTCACAAAACAAGAACCTTTGTCTCTTTGGGGGGGTTAGGGTGGGAGGGGGTGGGAGCTGCTTGTTTGGGGACTGGGGGGGGATGGGTTACAATAGTACTTAACAAAATACAGCAGAGAGAAGAAATCAATAATAAAAGTGGGAGACACAGGTATGTGTCAGGGTATCTGACTTGCTTCTTCCTTCCCTCCCTTCCAGCCTCATTTGTCTTGTGTGTTTAATTTCAGAATACATGCTTCTGCATTATATTGGCTCCTCACCTAGAAGTCAAGTCTGACCTTCAATCATCAACCTTACCAAGGGTAAGAGTGAAACTAGTTACCTTAGTACTGTGACTTGTGTCATCTCTTCTGCTGCAGTAGTGGGAAATGACAGCTCAATTTCTGGAACCTGCTTTGCCTTCTTGCACTAAACAACTCAGTCCTCAGAAACAACCACCACTGGAAGTAAGAGAAAGACAATTTCCTTTTCCAGGTCATCCTTCCTGACAGTGCTACTTTTAAAACCTATAAAACATCATCACATAAATCCTCACTTTGAAATGTAATTCCTTTATTGTCAATAACATGGCTACAAGTCAACAATGTTAAACTATCAATATAACTCTGAATAAATAGCAAATCTCTCTCTCAAAAAGAATTCTGTTACAGGCAAAATAGAAAAACAGGTGCTATTTCTTACCATTTCATTTATCCCAACTTGGATACTTATCTTTGGTTAAAGTACAAATTTGTATGATTAAGGAAATAAACCACAACACAACCAACATGCAAAACTGGGGCTCCCTCAGCAGGCAAATACACATGAATTAGTTTGAATCTGCCATCTCAGGCTTTAGGTCTTCCATTTCCATTGAGCGAGAACTGCCAGAACCATATTGGCCTAAGTTTTTGCTCGCATTGCTCAACACCTCCTGCTTATCGCCTCTATTATTCTATAAATGCAGCTGCATGTGTCTTTGCTCCTCAGCCTGGCTGTTTCAACACTGCTAAGGAAATTATGGTCCTCATGCAAATCTTCCTGAAGCCTTGTTTCTTCTGAAATTCATACCTGATCATCAGCAACAGTAATATATTAAAACCACAAAATGTAAAATGTCCTTTTCCCTTAAACATATTCCTCTATCTCTTGCACTTTCTGCATATCCCACCTACTCAGTGCAAGGCAGGGGTTGTCTGTTTTTTGTCTTGAAATGTGTTCATTACAAATTTTTTAGAACTTAACAAAACATAATATTTTTGACAAGTGAGAACTAAGTGTACAGCCATGGATCATACAGTACTCTTGTACTCTAACAGAAAGACTTTAATTTCAGCATATTTCTGTATAATCATAGAATCATAGAATTGTCAAGGTTGGAAAAGACCCTTAAGATCATTGAGTCCAACCATTAACCCGTCACTGCCAAGTCCATCTATACCATGCCCTCAAGCACCGCATCTATCCATTCTTATTTAAATACCTTCAGGGATGGAGACTCAGCCACTTCCCTGGGCAGCCTGTTCCAATGCCAGACCACCCCTTCAGTAAAAAGTTTTTCCTAATATCTAACCTAAACC
>KL278653.1:6100-16893 GCA_000699545.1 Podiceps cristatus
TGTGTGGAGGCCAGGCTGGCCGGGGCTTTGAGCAGCCTGGTCTAGCGGGAGGTGTCCCTGCCCATGGCAGGGGGTTGGCACTAGGTGGTCTTTAAGGTCCCTTCCAACCCAAACCATTCTGTGGAACACAGGGAGATCTCTTACCAGTTACTCTGGGCAAAGCAGAGTCAACTTGGGGAAAATTAATTTAATTTACTGCCCATTAAAATAGACTTGGATGGTGAGAAACAAAGATGATATTAAAACAACATCTTCTCCCCATTTCCCCCAAACCAATTTCAGCTCTTCATCCCTGACTCCTCTACCCCCAGCCCTCCTCCCGGAGCAGCAGAGGGGGGTGGCTACGGGGGATTGTGGTCCGTTGATAACAGCCCCTCTCTGCTGCTGCCCCCACCTCACATTTCTCTGCTCCGCCACGGGCCCCCCACGGGCTGCAGAGGGATCTCTGCTCCCGTGGCCGGACCACCTCCTCCCCCTCCTTCTTTCACCTTAATACTCCCAGGGCTGTTTCTCACACTGGTTTTCCTCGCTCCTCGGTGCTGGGCAGCGTTTTGCCCATCTTTAACTACATTTTCCCAGAAGCAGAGCTGTGCCCTGCAGCAGGTCCATCGAAGTCGGCTGGCGCTGCCTGTGTCCGGCCTGGGGCAGCCCCCCGCTTCTCCCCACAGAGACCACCCCTGCAGCCCCCGCTGCCAGTGCCTGGGCACCCACACCCAGTACCATCACTCATGAAATTTTAGTGATAAGGCCATAACTTGGCCTTTAAATAAAGAAATAAATAAATAAGGACAAACAAACAAACACAAACCCCAGAAAACAACCACCACCACCACCAACAAAAAACAGCACAAAACCAGTTAAAGAGAGCGAGGGGGAGCGTATGCCAAGGGACAGAAACCCAGATATACATCTGATCTCCCTCCAGCACCTCCTGCTTTTTCCATGCTTGACTTCTTACACTTCAAATTCCTCTTAATACGTTAAAAAGGATCTGTAACACATTTGCCATTGATAACCAACCGAGGCAAAGCGATTAAAAATTTTACTGCAGGTGACAATCCTGCCTCCTGGCATTCAAGGAAACTTCTCCCACAGACTTTTTAAACATCCCTCGCTGAGCCGCCGTCTCCGTGGGAGCGGGAGGGACTCAATTCCCGTACTCGGCACAAGCACAACCCGTCTTGTGATAACCCGCAATTCGAACGCGCCCGATGCAACCCAAATCCCACGAGATGTAATTTTAACTTTCACATCTCCAGCCTGCCGCCGGGGCTGGTAGGAGCCTTGTGTCTACACTGAAGATGTGCTTCCAGGGGGTGGTGACAGCTCGCAGAAGAAAGCAGCGTCTGAAAGGGGAACGTGACGGGGGGCTCTGTCTGACACGGACCTTAGCAGCATGGGAGAGGCTGCAGGGACGGCGGAGGGAGTCCGCGCAGCCTGGCGGGGGACAGGACGGTCGGCATTAATTCTCACCCTCAGACAGAGCCTGCCACCAGCAGCTCAAATCAAAAAAGAAACTTTGCTTTTAAATCATAAGGAAAGTTTCAGGGTGTTTTGGTTTTTTTTGTTTTTTTTGTTTTTTTTTTTAAAAAAAGCAGCCCACTATACATCATGTAAACAACAATAAAGCAAAATTTAAAATAGACTGAGTAATACACACTTCTGATCAAAACAAAGACTCTTTACCTTAAACTACTCACCTACAAACCAGTATTGTTTGGTAACTAGATCACCTTCTGCCTTGACGGTTTGTGTATTTTGTTGATTTGTTTGAAACTTTTGTTGGGGAGTAAAGCAGCGTGTCATAACTGAGGGCGCCTTTTAAAACCTCAAGAACAGTCCAAGAAATAATGTGAATCTTTTCAAAAATAAGTTTTATATTTCTGGAATTAAGAGATGAAGACTTAAATCAGAGAGCGTAGCCAGTGGATAGTTAAAAGCTGAAACTCAGAGTTTAAGTGGGGATTAGTTTCAGCAGTTGTGATTGATTGCCCAAGTCAGAGAGCAGTGTTGCTTCTGCTATAAGCTGGCTTCATCACTTAAAGAATTCATCTTCGCTTAAGTGAGGAAAATGCCTGTTCGCAGGTAACAGTTTAGCCACCCCAGACACCTTCTGGAAAGAAACCGACCAGTGAAGGTAAAGGCAAACCACCAGCCCTTACTGTTTTGCGCTATAGTTTTGATCTAGGAATGCTAGATCTGCATTGGTATTTATCCTCCCAAACCAGCAAAATAAGATCAAAAGAACAGCACTCAGACTTGGCGATTCAAGGCTGGATTCAGAAAGCCGCCTGCTCGTCGGTCAGCCAGCGTGCCCGTGGGACAAATGCGGGAGCGTGTGTCTTTTGTAGCCTCCGCTCCGACTGCGAGAGCAGGCAGAGTAACGCGAAATCCAGGGAACCCAAGTCCGTCTGTCCGAAAGCGGCCGTTGCCTTTACCTTCTTGTCAGACCAGTGGGTTGTGTGTTATGCTCCTTCTGGGTCACCGGCAGCCTGTCACAAAGGCCCCTCTGTTGGGCTACCATCCCCGAAACCCCACCAGCCAGAAGAGCAGAAACAGAGGTGGAGCTACCCTCCAAAAGTTTCCCGGCACAATAGCTGCTGCTGTCACCGTAGGACAATAAAGTGGATTTTTATGCTGGTATATTTTTTTTCTCATCATATGCATGACAGAAAATCTAGTGGGCCTTGCTAGTTTCTTGGTGGCTTTTAAGGCCCTATAAAACAGCCTACTATCAGTTCGCCCTGTGCTCTCAAGATGTCTGCCTGAACATCAGAGAGCTCCAGCAGAAGCTGTTTTCATTCCCCAACCTGCACGGCAGAGATAAGCTAATTAGCTGAGAAATTAGAGAGGGGAACTATTAGCATCACAGAAGTGAAAACAAAAGCACTATGAGAACTTATAGACGGGGAACACCTATCCACCTACAGCTCTGTAAGGTCTGGCGGGGTTTTGTTAACACACCTTTTATTTTCCAGGGGAAAGCAGCTCCCGCCAGCAGTCCTGATCAGCGGGGACTTGGTTAATGTTGGTGAAGAACCACTTTATCCTTCAATAGTTTACTTTCAGTTGAATCACCAACTTTACGGAGATTCAAAAGGAGCCTATTTCTAGAGGACAAAAAGATTTGGCTTCAAAATTACCGATGACAGGAGCTACAGACAGAGATTTGGGTAAACTAGTAGAAGGGGAGATGCTTGTCTTCTGCCCAATACTTCATGTCTGGCCACTGAAGTCATACCCCTCTCTCTCCTGGCAGCCTGGGACTGGTACGTCCTCATCATTACCCCATATCCATCATTACGCTCGGTTCAGGAGGAAGCACAGAACTTTTTCCTTTCTCTCAGTCTTGGTTATACTCACCTGACCCATGGCAACAAGTTCCAGAGAGACGGCGCTCCGGGAGTGACAGACGGATTGTGTAATGTTTCTGCAGCGTAACGCACAAACTTCATTCTTAGAAAACCAAGGGAGATGGACTTTCTCTTTGATTGAATTGAAACTCTTTGATGGATTGAAACTCTTTTCAGTTTTACATAGATCCAGATCCACTGTTTTGCTCCCAGAATCGTACCTGATGACGTATTAATGAAAAGATGCGGGTCTGTATATAACTACTGCACAAACTTGCGCTATCATCGACCCAGATTCTGCTAGACTCCTTCACACTTAAGAATACCTTCCTTTGCAACAGTTTCCCAGAGATGCAGCAAAGCTTTCCCTGAACTAAGCCTCCTGCAATTGGAACATCGTTAGCAGAGTCAGAACGTTGGTCTGGACGATGCTGAAGTGTCACGGAGAACAGTTAAAACTTGTCTCTAAAACCTCTCACACGCAACTTCAGACTTTGAAAACTCTCAGGTTCAGCTTCATTTCCAGAGATGACTTCCATAACTGATGTTCATCCTATCTGAAACGAAGGCTGCAGAAAATGCAACCCTGGAGCAACATCTTGATATTCGGACCTTACAGAGTGGTGGCAAATTAACTCTCTATCCTACAAGCGCATCTAGATGCTGAAGTTCTGCAGAGCAAATACAGTCACATGGGTTTTGATGAGACAAAGCAGGGAAAAATTGGGACAGTGAAACTTTTGTCTTCTCTTAAAAAATACAAAATATATTTTAAGTTATATAGCTACCACATGAAAAAATAGGCAAAACAAAAGCATACAATCGGGGAAAGTCTAACAGATATTTCACGCATACTAATCATACATAAAGTCGGCTGCAGAACACTTCATTTCTAATTGTTTTTGGGAGATACAAAAATATCCTTATCTCTGCTAAACACTGCAGAAATCGAGGCTGGTGGTAAAGAGGAACAGAGACGGGAGCAGACCGCATTCCCCTACAGCCATGTGTCTCCAAAGTTTTGTTCCTAGCGCTGACCACATTTGATTTTCTTTCTGGCTGTCGAGGAGATCCCCTTTCCCGAGTTGCCCTTCCAGACCCCTAACAGAGGGAGTCCCACCACACTTGCTCCAGGCGGCCCTAACACCACTTCTTCACGGCTCTCCCCCTGTCGTCGTCTTGCTGCTGGAGTGGTTCTCTTTGGTCCTTATCCCTGTCTGACTGCAGATGCAGTCCCACGAACAGATGATAAGGACCAAACCCTTTCCCTTTAAAGGAATTTAAGGGAACTACTACTCTGGCCAGGGCAGATCAACTCTTCTGGCCGTGCCCTCCCAGGTTTCTGCACCTGCACATCAGCACAACCTGGGAAACTGCAACATGTCCTAGCACCAACCCCAGCAGCTGCTGGCACCGTGTTTCACACACTCAATCCAAACCACAGGAGCTGCTGAAGGCAAAACCAGCTCCGTCCTGGCCAAAACCAGGACACCCTGTCACTGTGCACGGGACTACTCAGCTCCGGAGGTAATTACAAGTTGATTTTGCAGCAAGGTGCCCAGTACTTCCCGGGTTATTATACACAAAAACCCCTTGCAGCAGCTACCAGTGCTCTCCCAACAGTGCAATCAAAGAGGGCGCAGGCAGAGATGCCCCCAGCCAGGGAACTGGGGAGGTGTCTCGGTTCGTTCAGAGTGCCCAGTTCAGAAGAGACGAGCTCACATCGCAGCCTGGTGTGCCCAGGCCGTTTTCAGGACAGAAAACACTTGTTGCATTACCTAAACATATGTATTACAGCGGTACCCAGCTCTTTCACAGACATCTGGGAACAAACTGGCTTCTTGCACTCCCCACCCCTCTCCTGTGCATCACAGTGTAGAGACGTGGGATTATGTGGCCCTGTGTCCTACAATAGTCCCTTTGAGGAACGTGGAAAAAAGTAGAAGTTAATACATCTCTCTCGATAGCCTCTTGAAGAGGCAGAGAGTTTTTCATCGACCGCTAAGGAAATGTGTCCTCTGTTGACTAGGACTTGCACTAAACACATATATTTACATAAACATTTTGTATATTTACTGTTGGTTTTGAGAGACACGATACACATGTCACTGAGGTCAATAACATTTTAATTGCTAAAGAATTTTTTTTTCAAAGCCACCTGGGAATGGTTAAAACAGGATACGGGGCTTTTATTCCCGCTGGCCTTCACGGAGCGGGCTCTGTTCTCCGCCGTACACACGATAGTTGCTATGCATACAGATTGGGTCTTAACAAAGCTATTCTGACATTTAAGTATCTCACCCTCCGTGCAGGACAGCCTGTCTGTATTTTTAAGCTTGGTTCTTGGGCCAAATGCAAAGAGACCACTGTGTGACTCTGAGCTTATCTTCTGTACTCCCATCTGAAAAGTTAATGCTTGGGTGTGTCAGGTATCACCTGGGGATTTAAGCAAGAGGCTTTTTGCAGTTAACCCAACCCCGTGACCCCCTCTGAATTACCTTTGATTTGAAGGCAGTTTAGTTAACTACCGAACTACTGCCCCTTGCATTCACTGGAATCAAGTTCTCCTGCAATGTAGGTGCACAAGAATTCCTATTTTCCTCCCTCATGGCTCCATACACACTCTGTTACACCTCAGAGCAAAGGTACCGGGGAGACACGGCGGGAAAAGGTTGTTTGCTTTGGGATCACCTGCTCAGATCTGTTTTTCTTTCCTGAACATTTTCAAAGTATCAGCATCTAGTTATCCTGGCAGTTAGAGGTCAGCATCTCTGGTAAAAGTGCTTTCTCGTCATTAAGAGAAACAATTTATTCATCACCGGCTTCTGCTTTACCTACACGATGCTCAAACTCACTTTAGCCCATCGTTCAGCATCTGGAACAGCAGGGTAATAGGCACGAGCTCTGTCTCCTTTCTCCTCATTGCTGATCGCAAAGCCGGTATCCAGCCTGCGGGCACAGAGTGGCGGTCCTGGTCGCCAGGCAGGCACTCTTCTTGCTTGTGGGCTAAATAAAACCTTATATATGCCCCCAGACAAGGGCTGCAGTAGGATTTTGTTATTGATTCCACGAGGAAACTGAGAGGGTGATAGAGAAAACCTGTCTTTATAGCAAATTGTACAAAATGGCACAGGCAGCAGCTGAGTTATCAGCCGGATTTTAGACTCGGGCAGGGAGTTCTGGGGGATTTTTCCGACAGGATTACCCCTCCGGTGTCCCTGTGAGCCGGGCTCGCCATCCCACCCTGGGTCACTCCACGCTGTCTCCGCATTAGCCCGCAGAAGGTAGGAGCAACTGCGGCTGCGTGGACGTCACTCCTGCAGCTCCCTACAGCATCCGTGGGATCGACTCCTCCACGACAGCCAGGATCAGCTTCTCCCGTGGGCCGGATTACCCCAGCCCTCTGCAGCCATCCCTCCCTAGCCGTAGCCACACAGCGCCGCGCCCTGCAGGACAGGCAGCAAGGGGACGTTTTAAGAAGTTACGTTTCAGAACAGAAAGATATTTGACACAACATCAGTGCCAGTTGCTTTCAGCAGTTTACTGCTATTTATTCTTGCCATAAATAAAGATTTATAACTGTTTTATAAACCGTTACTTATGGCAAGAATAAATCGCAACTGGGAAAGGAGCATCAGGCAGAACCGGGCCTGGAGAGCTGGTGCGTTGCTGAGGTCTCCATCCCGCACCATGCCTGCCGGGTTTGTCACTTCTGCAATCAGGCTACCAGAGACACGTGGCATGTATCCCATCTCCTCCTTCCGCAGGCCGACTCGCCCGCTTAGAGGACAGTGTACGTGGTAGATATTCCGTGTCTTACTTCCACGACTGAGGCAAAGACAGAGGCTTTACACCAGAACCACTTGCGTTGACCTAGAGGACGCGTGGACATGCATGTACGCAGTAACTGTTATCATTTTGTCACCCTGATCGTTCCTTGAGGACTGGTACCCTTTTCTCACTGCCCTCTAGGTTTTTAGAAAAAGCGAGATTACTGGCTACATTTAAGATATACATTAAATATAACTTTTGATAAATGAACAACACCTCTTGAAAATCCTGCTAGGAATTGTCCCCAGGGTATTTCCTTTGGGAGAACCTAACTCAATTTTGGTGATTTAAAGGTTCTGTCTAGTTCTTTTAAATATTCCTTTGACGTTGTATTGCTCTGCTCGTAATAGATTGTTATTGCCCTATATTGAGTTTGCAGAGTGAGGGTAAATCTTTTGTGATGTGATTGTGCTACCCCAAATTCAATATTGTTCAGAGGTCCTTTATAACTCTCTGGTTTCACTGCAACAAGCGGGACAAATTTTCATTTTTACTCTTTTAGATTTTTATTCTCTTTTCTGAAACTCCGAGGGACTATATTTACAGGCAATGTCTAGTGCACTTTTCATGAACTGAGAACTCAAATACCATGGTGGGACCAGTGTTATTCCCTTTCCCCTAGCCACTGATTTCCAACATATATAGGGAGAAAGAGAGCGCACATGCATGTCCTGGCATCCTATAGGAGTATGCCTAATACCGTAGAAAACCTAAAACCAAAAAGCTTCCAATTTCGGTATCAAGTGTATCATGACAATTTTTACTTTAGAAATAGGTAGCATACATTTTCATATAAAATTGCCAGCCTAATTCCTTATAGCGATACTATAGGCATGGTAATCAGCTACACACTACTAAAGACTCGTTGATGTAGGTAATGAGCAAATGACGATCAATATGCTACACAAGATATAGCTGTGCTTTTTCTATACTGTATCTATACATGCAAATGCATACTTAAGCACACATATACAGTGGGAAATTTGCCTATTTTTACATCTGCCCAAATGGGTTTTTGAGAACCTTTCCTAAACGGACCAGTGGAATTTCGCAAGCGTCATGTCAGGTACAAGTGCACAGTGCTGACGTCTACGGGTCAGGAAACTTTTCCTTTTTGATAGTATGGGCCCAAAACATCCCGAAATCGTTTGCAACCTCTGAGTACACACGAGTTTGGCACAGGTCTCGAGTTTCTTCCTGGGTTGCGTGCACAGAGCCAGGAGGAGCACCCACTCCGCTCCCCAGCTCCTGTCTCAGATTGTCAAGAGCTCTCCGGGTCAGGGAAGGTAAGAGCCTAAGGTAAGACCGTTTTCGAAGTCGACTTTGCAATTGCATTTCAACAAGCGTGTATGACAATCCCCCTTCGAGGGCACCATCCCTATGCTTGCTCTTGTTCATCATGCACCTCGTGTCCCAAAAGCTCCCCTGCCACCCACTTTACTAATAAATAAAAACAAGCAAAACTTTGGAGGCAGATCACATTTCTAAAATGAGGCAATCCAGATATTATATTTCCTTTCCCCTCTTTTTGGAATATTTGGTAATGACAGTGAATAGAAGATAGGGTTTTAAAATTTCGTCAGGGAATTAGTGTATTTTTGTATAGGGATATTTTCATTTTGCATTCTGCCAGGTAGCTCACTAGACAGAAAAATAAATTAAACTCTCAGCTTATAGAGGGATCTCTTTAAACATCAACTGTCCTCAAAGTCTTTGTGATTCCCTAAATGCTTTGACCCCTTTTAATGTTCAGATTTAATTTGGAAAGCCACGCAGACTGCAGAGGCAGTGTTTCTTCTGAGGAAAAAAGAAGCATTCTTTTAGTCTTATCTTTGTGTTAGCAAAAAATATCTGTACTGCCTAAGGCTATTTAGGAAAGAGTCTCGACATTTCTGCAGGTTAATAAAGCAAAGAAAGAAAATAGTTTGTCATTATTGTGTAGCTCTTCTTGTTTCATTTCGGTTTTCATTTGGGGTCTTTTTTTTGTGTGTGTGTGCGCACATACTTCTGGGGAGGTAGGATTTCATTAGCAATGCTAAAGAAAACCGACTTTAATTAGTCTGAAACACATCAGTAAACCCAAGCTTGCTGGCGCAGAGTCATGTAGTGTGAAAGGCCGATACACTGGGGTCAGTCATGGTGAGTTAGTGGTTTAGTAAGACTCCCATGAGTCTACCTCTTCAAACTATAAGTGGTCAGCAAGACAAAATAGCCTTGATCAGCATTCAAAGTCACGCCTCTCTGGACGGGATGGTTAGCTACAGTTTTCTGCCTACTAATGTTGCAATTATTCGTGGTGCCCTTTGTATCCTGGGTCTCTTATTCTAAAACGTTTGGCTCAAACCCCTTTCCCAGGTGAGGGTGCTTTGACTTTCTGTAACTTAAAGGTCCTTTGTGAGATGTGGCTTTGACTCAGAGAACACGATCTGCAAACATTTTATGAGACATTTTGGGCTAAAGTCTGTTCCGACACTCAGGCAGACACCTCAGGCAGCACAGGCAGTGCTGGCTGGGCCAGCAGACGTACCTGCAGTGTACCGAAGACCTTGGGGTGAACTAGTCTGAGTCTTTATTGAGACCCTCAAAACATTTAGAATGCGACAAAAAGTTGTTGGGTGATTTTGTTTTAACACGACCAGCAGAAAAAACTGAGACTTTGGACTTGTTGAGAATGTTTGTAGGAGAGTGGAGGTTGACACCTATCAGGAAATGAAGAAGCTATTGGGCAGAGAAATCCCCGGTTGGATGCAGTGAGGGTTTCTGTGTTTGGCATAGGGCCACAGATGTTACAGAAGGGGATAATGTCCTCACCTAGACCAGTAACTTGGCTAGATTCAGTTCATTTCAAATACTGGGAACTCCATTCCAACAAGAACAAGGGATTTAAAAACTAAAGTCTCTTGAGAGTATAATTTTTTATTTGATGACTTTCTGCTGTCCACAAAGCTGAAGCTGTCTTGGGAGGAAGGACGAGAAAGTCTGGAGCAGAGACTGCCGGGCATTTAAATGAATTTTGGAACAGATGTTTGGCAAAACAAATGGAGGGGCGGAAGAAAAAGTTTCAATGCTACTTTCAAAATTCTACGTTCTGCAATAACGTGAACTGACAGAAACACCTAATATTGAATGAAAAACCAGCAACATCGGGAGACACGGAGCAGCACTGCAAAGCATTGGCAGCTATAACCTAAACAGATCCAACTAAGATAAGCCTTCACAAAACCCCAAATGGGTTTCGATCCTACCTGTTTATTTCCCAAGCATAAAGCAACAGGCTCCCCCCAAAACACCCAAACATCCTTGCATCCTCAAGAGCTTCTGCTTCCCCTAAGAAAGCAAAGGAAGAAAAGGCACGTTCCAGTGTTCCCACTGACGTGACTGGAGAAACCACAGAAACGACCCTGGAGAAACTTCGGGGCGGGGGGAGGATTCTTGGATTATATCAAACTGCCCAGATTACTGCAGGGACCATGGTAAAAGTGCAAGATGTTATTGAAGACAACCCAGTAGAGTCAGGCTCCTGGGGAAGCAGGGAGAAAAAGAGGCCCCAAGGCCAGTTTTGCTTATTTTGTTGTTTCTTTTTTTTTTTTTTTTTTTTTTTTTTTTTTT
>JMFS01094863.1:0-22592 GCA_000699545.1 Podiceps cristatus
ACATTATATTAATATTTTATGTTTTAAAATACCACACTGATTGAAAAGTTCACAAAAAGCACTGTTTTTAATGATTTTTTAAAATACTTGTATAGAGTTGATTTACATGTTATCAACCAAAGAATGTGATATTTTTCGGCCAGATTGATCTGTTACACTGCATTACTCTGATTCACTAAGTCATCTTGTTTGTTAGTATCTACAGATTAAAATGGATTATACCCTTTGCAGTTGTCTATAACATTAATGATGAACGAAGATTAGTTTTGATTCAGTTTAAGATCTGCTGTGTCTGGATGCAGGGGGTTAATGCTCTTACATTCGTGATTTTTGATCTAACATAGCTATAAGCTCCTGCTGTTTCCTGAATCAATTCCAATCCCTTACTTTGCCAACTGATGGTTTTGAAAACATTTTTGCTGCACCTTGGCTATTTTTACACAACTGTGTTCAGATATATTTGCCCGTTGCTGTGTTACGTTCAGTTTGTTTGTTGATGACCCCATTTCTTTTGTGGTTCTAGCCCTGCCAGGAATTGTATTCTCATGTAGTTAAAAATTAGTGTAATCATTGGATGTGAATTGTTAAAACAGGACTCTCACTGCAGACAATATTAATATTGGTATTATCATAAAATTGTTTGCTTGAACAGCTAAAAATTCTTTATTAGCCTAGTGAAGATGGTACAGGCAACATCCCTGAAGGCCTTTTCTGTTTGTGTTTCTTTATTCTGTTGCTTATGCTGTCCTAGACAGTAATTCCTTTACAGCCTGAGTTAGGTTATTTAGTAAACTGACAAGAGTGATTATGGTTTTGCTATGACAGATCTACTTTTCTGTATGTGAACAGATAGTTACATACGTCATTCAGGAAGGGGATATTTATTTTGCTCTGTATGGTTCTCTGTTGTGGTGGCCCTCAGTTTCTTAAAAATGTCCCTAGATGTAATGAGCTCTCTGATTTACTAATATAGGTCATTCTCAAATTAAGATAATACAGCCTCCTGGCTACAACTTAACTTTTAAGATTTGTAGTAGCTGTATTCCATTTTTCCGTTTATCAGTAATTTGCACCTTGTTTTTCGTTAGAAAAAGACTTTTAATAAGATTCTGTATTCATCATGAGAAAAAAAAAATGGAAATCAATGATAAATTTTCTATACACAGTCACATAATGACTCTTGAAATATGACTTTTTGAAACTGAGTAGGAAATCATGTGGATGGGAAGCAAAATTCAGATACTCCACTGGCTTCTTCAGAAGGCAGTATTGGTATTATACAATGATTCAGACTGGTTGATGAATTCAGACTGAACTGCCTATAATACTGTGTGCCTCCTTGAGGCACACTGAATCTAATAGTCCAGTTGTAACATACTGTTTTTAAGATTAATATCTTAATATCCATGCAGTAATAAATCGGTAATTTGTAACCAAATTATCTTCATAGCTAATCTAGCTCCAGTAATATGTTGTCAGACCACCATTTCTGCTCTTAGCTATGTTTTTGATTAATTCAAATATAAACCCTCAGAAAAATAGTTTAAATTGATTGCTTGTTAATTTCTAGTCTCATTCCTTAAGTATACTTTACAAAATTCAAACATTCAGCTGTCAGTGGAAAAAAAAGTTTCATGCCAGTATTAAGATAAACCATCCGGATTAAAAACCAAGCTTGACTCACCATAGGAATCATATCACCTTGGAAAAGTCTGAAGGAAGACACTAGCTTTAGTATATCATTGAAGGCCATGAAAGGTAGGACTCTGACAGTGCAGGACAGTGTATTTTAATAAAGACATTATAGCATCAAGACTTGTATGTGTAAATGCTGGGACTGTTTGTTGAAGTGAACACAGCTTGACTACGGATATTTTAGTAGTGTGAAAGGCCTCCTAGGTGGGACTCCAGTTGTGTAATATTTCATTTAAATTTAAAAAAATATAAATCCAGAAATGGAGGAGGAATGCATTTAGACTTCTGACTGGAAGAGTTTGTTCTTTACACAGGACACTATTAAACTAATAAGCATCTATCCTCTGTATTAGATGGAGGTTAAACACATACAGTGAATATATTAAAATTACCATTTGGGAAGTTGCAACTTGCAAACATCCAAAAGAATATGGTCACCAGTTCAATAAATTACTGGGGTTTGTATCCTCAAAGCATCAACTTGTTTTTCTCTCCTAATTTTATCTTAATGTTGGATTATTTAGAAATGATCTTCAAAGAATTAAGGACATATTTGCACCATTTTCTTTATAATGGATAAGAAGAAAATATTGGTTTAGTTTTTTAAATGTACATCTGAAATTAAGCTCTTATCTATACTATAAAACTTGAAGCTATCTAGAAAACAAATCCAATTACAGCTTAAGCACTTGAAAAAGTGAAATCTGATTTAATTACTTCTTTCAAAGGAATTTACCTCTTTCAACTTTTTATTATTAAAACTCTACAGTTATTTTTATCACTGTAAAAAAGAATAAGCTTAGAAGAGAAGCTGTCTTCATGGAGTTCACACGCTAGTCTTTGTTACTTAATACAAGCTGAAAATTTGAGTCCTTATGCAAGCTTATGACTGTCTAGAAAATAAGTCATAAAAAATGCTTTATGATAGACAGTATTTGTATTCTTAGATATGGGACTAGAAAAAAAATAATTTAAGCATTAGAAAGAGCAAAATGGACATGATTTTTTTTTTTATATCATCTTTATAAAGATGTCATTATTGCTGAACATGCATAAAAATAACAGCACAAATATTGTGCTTTCTCTTGCTGTAGGAAACGTTTTACCCAATACAGTGAAAATATGCTGATATGATGTAAAAAAAATGGAAGATACGAAGTCACGTTTCTATTTCATTTAAGAGTTCTAGTGCTGTTTTAGGAGTGCATGTAGCTTTACATGTAGCTTTGCATTTGCAAGAGAAATAAATACAAGGCCATTGCCCTTGCTGCTGCTCAGATGAGACCTACAGCCTCTGACCAGTTCTCGAGTCACTGAAGGACAGATAAGGGATGAGGTGTAAGATTGTACCCTATGCAAATATGATTCAGATATTTGCTCTAATCCCATTTGCCTTCTTGAAACAGCAGTACTTTGTGTGGATAGATTTGGCTTAGTCTCTGGATACAAAATCAAGTACGATAACCAGTTACCTAAGTGTCCATTTCTCAGGAAATTGGAATCTTAAAAACTTCATACATTTATATTAAAACTGGAGACTGTCAGATACTCATTTTACAGAAACAAACTTGAAGAGATTTTCAAATTTAGTCATGTGTCACCCTAATGGAATAAGTGGTGACAATTAGTTTCTTGCTGGGCAGGGTTGTAAGAGAGGCCAGGGAAGAATGCATGAGAATGGTGTGAGGAAATAGATGTAATTTTTATTGAGTTAACTTTTTAAAATTTTAATGTAAAACCCACACAAAGATCTCTGTAGATAAGTGAAATGAAATGATGTTCTACTATGTTCTACTCTCTCCTTAAAAGCCTATCAAATACATAATGCTGGTCCAAACAAGTATTACACAATTAATCCTGATTTTTTGATGGAAGGTATGAAATATTATGAAGACATTTGTGAAGTCTAGTAGCCTTAGTTGGGTAAAGTGCCATTTTTCTAGTATCTAAACAATTAGGAATATTACTTAAAAAATACATTACATCTTCATTAGACACTTCTTTTGGCCAGTGATATTTAAGACATCTTAGTTTTAATAGAAAAATGTATGGATAGAAGGACTAAGCAAAGGGAAATTTAACAGTGAGGCAAGTAAGTAATATGAAACAGTGGAAAAGAAAAGAGAGAAAATATTTGTTTGGAGAAGCTTCTTGAGAAATATTTGGTAAAGGATTTTGTCTCCAGGTAGGATCTAATACACATTTTTATTGACATGTATCATGTAGATAAGCTTTGAGAAGTAAGACTGCTTTACCCGTGTGTTGTGGTTGTGGCCAGTAATCCAAATATTCTTGGATTACTTCAAATATTATTACTAAATAATAGTAATTTTGTCACATAACCATTTTTCTTTAAATTTGTCAGTTTGCCTCTTGAATGTTTCTCTAAATTAAATTAATTTTGGGTGAACTGAAAATTTTTATTGGGCCTTGCTGCTGCTCAGTGCCTAAATCAGAAAACATGTGATAAACAACACTCAGAGCTCTTCTGTTCTTGAGGGAAATGTCTCATCAGGAAGGACTGCTGGAGAAGAGGGCTAGATACTTAGAAATGTGAATTCTATTTCTGACTTGGAGAACAAGTTAAATAAGTGAGTTTCTAGCCACGTACTTCGAATTTTAATCAATAATGCTGAAGGCTTTTCCTGCTTAAAATACTTACGTATTGATAACATAGGTAATTATCACATTATAAGAATAGTTAAAGCATACAATGCTATTTCAGCCAAATCGTAAAGATAATACGATGCTTTATTGGTGTTTGAACCATAAAAGACCTTTTAATATTTTGTTGCAATGTGCATGGTAAATCTAGTGTTATTTAATGGTAGAGCAAAGCAAGAGATGTGTTACATAGGATCATAGTTTTGTTTATTTTTACCAGTAATTTTGTAACTGTGTCCTTCTTGTGCATAGGGAGTTGGCCTCTCAGTCCACGGACATTTCCGAGTTGCTACAGAAAAGACACTTTTTGCAATGCCAGAAACAGGAATAGGTAAGTATTTTAACAGATTATCACGTTAACATGTTTAAATTTTCACTGTGTGTAATCAGGATGAAATATCTTTGACTGAAAACAGTGGCATTAATGAAAGAATTTTAAAAAGGAATTGGTGATGACCATATATGGAAAGCATTTTCTGTTAAATTAATAGAAATTTACCTGTATTGTGGAAAGTTGATTATTGAGGTTCTTAACCTGGGGTTTACTGTGAAGAATGACACCAAGACTGTCAAGATACATTTTTTTTAAATGGAAGTAGATCTGACGAACTAAGTTTTGCTACAGATGTAGGCAGAACAAGTGAAGATCCCCGTGCAAGTATGTCAACCAGCTTTACGTCCAGAACTCAGTATTGAGTCAAAGTGGCTGTGCTACAAGCTGATCTGCAATGTTAAGGAGACAGATGTTGAAATTACATCTTTTCTTGTAGATTACTAATGTAGACCCATTACAGTTGTTTACAGATTGCGTGCAGACAAGATCACATTGTTGTCTTTTTTTTTTTTTTTATAAATAGCAACATGTACCTTGTGTTTTCGAATGTTTGATCCTACAGCTTGTCAACTCTGAGATGTACAAAAGAAAAGTTTGTGTCTCAGAGCTGTATGAAGATGATGATATGGCTCAAGAAAAGTCAGTCAGATTAAAGTGAACCCTCCTGTGAAATCATTCACATTTCCCTTCAAGACAATCCTGGCACCAACAGGGTACCCACATTGAACCTATTATTGTCTGGTATATATACTCCATTAATGCTTTCATCAATGTCCAAGTCCCTTCTCCCTGTTTATCAACGTTTATGAAAAGTGCTCAAAACCTATAACGTATCCTGCATTTCTCTCCTGCAAAGTTTCTAGTTTCTACATCTTTCCTGGGGCTTTGTTGAACACATTTATTGAAAACAGAGAACCTTATCTGGTGGTTAAATAGCTTAAATGGCATCAGACATGGTGCTACTGGGTTCAATCTTAGTTTCACCTCAAAGAATTAGTTGTAAGGCGTAGTGACCATTACTTTCTTTTAAAAGAATTTCCAAACAGTTACATGATGTTAAAACTAAGAAATAATGTAAAAAAATTCAGGACTTAGTTCTGAAAAGAGAATAAAAGTTAAAATATTCTCAACAAAGGCAGAATATTATCCATATAATAATGTCATTACCACTAAAGTTAAAATCCATGTTTAGCTAATGATTGGATTTTTGTAGTGCCCCATGTTAATCGTGCTTAAAAGGTCTAGAGTTTTTCATATTTTAAAGGGTTTTGCACATACTATTTATTGCTTATTGCTATCCAGCCTGTATGAAACATTTCACAAGGCTTATTCTGAAATTCTTAAAATATTAAATGAGCTGAGAGTGTCAAGTCAAATAAACATAATAAACACCTGAAATACAAGCAAGCTTATTAGCATTTTAACTCCTGAAAAAAATATTAGAACAATGCCTTCTAGCTGATAAATGTCATGTAATTTTTCTGAACAAGTTCAGTATGAGAAAAACAAAAACTGTTGTGGGCCTCCAAATATTTTTCTAAATAGTTAAAGCATTAATACAACATGAATTTGCTAAACTCCCAAAGTTCATAATCAGTTGTACAAGGAAACTTTTTTTTTTTTTTTTTTTAAAACTAAGCAGAGTGGTTCTTTGGCATATAAAATATTCTAATAATAAAGATACCTTCTTTGCTTTCTACAAAGGTAAGAATACAAGAAGTCGTATATTAACAAAAATTATATACTTCACATACGTTTCTTCTGTTGACAAGGACTTACTTAAACAAAAATAGACTGTGAAGACATGTAAGGGAAAAGCTTAGAACTTGCTTAGGAAAGAAAGTAATTAAAACCCTTTTAGGATCAATTAGAAGTAAACCCACTGAAATCTGTTTGGATTTAAGGGCTTAGCTGTTTTGATCTCTGTGGTGTATTTTTAAAATGTCTAGCTGTCTAGATATTGTACTAATTGTTTTTTTTTCATATGTTCACTTATTTCAGTAGGCATTACACCTTTTTGGTGAAATGAAAATAAAGCGTTCATTCAGCTGCTACATTTTCACACAATTATGCTGCATTTATACACCACCATAAATAAAAGGATATAGATAGATACGCCACTTTGCAAATAGAAGTAAAGGGCAGTTCTAGATTGTAGGAGTTTGAAACCAACATGGATAGATAAGAGAAAGCACTGGAGAGCAGCTTAAGTGTAGGAGGGTGTGGGAAAACCACTGATGGGAAGAGCAAAAGAAAGTCTATTGTAAGAAGTGGGCTTTAAGGTGATGTTACAATAATAGTGGACACTTTCTTGTATATCCCTCTAAGGTTTTAGCTTTATTTAAGTCATTTACTAATAGAAATCCACCCACCTCTGCAAGGTAAGGTAGGAATGTAGTAGTGGTACCTTTATCTCATGCTTGGCAACTGCAGAGTGTTTCACAATCAGGATTACAGTGAAGCGTGTTGTGTTTGTCTCAGAGCGCAGACTGCAAGTCAGCACTGCAGGCAGAGGCTTTTAGCCTGGTCAGCCCAGCAGATATTCAGTTCTTCTCTCATTTAAGTAGGAATTTGAGAAATAATTGGTAAATACTATCAAAAGGGGAAAAAAGCTAGAACTGAGTATGTGGAATATGTTAAGAGAAACCCAGTAGCAAGCGGAAAGAAATGGGAAGTATTATGGGGAGAATTAAGAGAAATATGTAGAACAGGGGCAAAAGGAGTACAATTATAAGACGAAAGGAAGACAGGGACCTTGAAAAGGATGCAGTAGAAGCTATAGCAGACTGTGCTGATGCAACCAATTAAGTTTCAAGTGGATTAGATACACCTTCACTAACCCTGTTTGTAAATTCCTTACTAACTAAAGAGACCTTCAATCTGTTTAGTTTTATTCACCTATAAAGCAACTCTACGCTGATCAACTTCACAGTTTATTTAGAATTAATTTCCCTGTGTATGGCCATGTGGAAGGGCCATATAGATCCCAACATGAAGATGGCTTTTCCTCTGGAAACTTACTGGACCATGGGGAGAATAGTATTTCAGCATCAGCATTTTGATTACAGCAAGTAGGAAAAGGTTGCAGTTGCAGCCCTGGTGGATGGGTAGAATAATGTAATTGCCTTTTTGCTTTGGAGGGCATTTATAAGAGAAGTTTCATTTTGAAATGTGGATTTTTTTTGCAGTAGTAGGAAATCCAAGGGGAGACAGACAAATAGAAATAGAAAACTAAATGACAGACTTGGCATCCATGTTAAAATGGCTCAAGCTGAGAAGGTAAAACGCAGAGCAGACTATTCAGAAAGTGAGTACTGATGAGGAAGGGAAGTGATGAACTGGGATTAATACATTTTAGGATTTTCAAAGGGTGCCAACAAACCATTCAGCATTTTAGGAGAAGAGCTGTGTGTCTCAGTAGCCTATGGGATGAGGAATAAATCAGTGGGATTCTATTTCCCTAATGTCTGCGGGAATATTATAACTATATTACAACTATATCTGATAGTAAGTGGCTCCTAAAACCAATTTTGAGGCAGCAGAACTATGGGAGGACCAAGAGGGAGCCAGAGGAAAAGCGGAGAGATGAGTGAGAACATAAGGCAGTGATGAACTGTTAGAGATTATTGAGAAGAGGAAAACACCAAAGAGAAGCTGTCTGAAGGAAACCTCTCCTTGATTCCATCCAAGGGGAAGGAATATTCAGGCACCACCAAATCCCCACATCTTAAAATACTTGTAATAGAGTCTTTCTGTAATAATTACATTGACTTTTTTGTGACTGAAGGCAATTACTTGTGAGTGAAAAATCACCACCTTCTATCAGAACACTATTTAAACTCCTGATGTACATCTTAATCTTCCCAATTAATCTCTCTGCTTTGACAAGTGTTTTCTGAGTTTCTTATTGCTCGTTTATATTCTTTTTAATTTATTTTCATATTTCATTTATCCTTTAAAAAAAACCCCCACACCAGCCAACCAACCAACACACCTTTAATTTCTCCAGAAGACTAGCAGTTTCATGAATGCATCATTGGTGCTAATTTCGAAGTAGTAACTGCACACTCTGCTTCTTTCCATTTTGATTTCTGAGATCAATACAGCTAAGCTTAAGTATGTTAAAATTTACAAACAGTGTTTGAAATTATTTTGTAGGTGATAAATGTCTGTAACAGAATAAGGTAGATACTGTCAAAGTGATGATTTAAAATATTTAAACTTTGAAAAAAAGTAGCTATATATGTTTCAATTACAACTTTTAAAAGTCTTTTACTTTTTATTCATAGCTTTGAATTTTTTTAAAATTACCCCTTTGTAGAATAGAATCCTCCCCCCCCCCAAAAAAAAAAAGTCACTAAGCTGGAAAATTTTATCATTTTTTTTAGTTGCAGTTTAGTCATAGTCCTGTCAGAGCGCCAAGTATTAGGTCAGCATCTTGTGCTTCCACCTTCAGGAAGACTCTGGAAATACTGTTGATCCATTAATGAAGACTCATCCCAAAAACTTGTTTGAACTTAGCTGTGCTGGAGGCACTTCATCATAGTTCGGTATTTTTATCCTAGTAAAAGACTTCTGAGAAAAAGCAGCAGCCAGTTTGAGTTTGCACAAATTATTTCACTTTGTATCACTTCTGGATTTTGCTGCGAGTACACTTGATTCTTCAGGCATCTAAAAATGTCTGAAGTTGTTGGCAAATAGAATGAACACTATTGCCTGGTATATGTTTGTAATTTATGTGCCAGTGGAAAGGATACAGTTTGGAACGTGTTCAAGAGTTTGCTTTTAGGGAGGACTTGATAGAAAAATGTCAAACCAAGTCAAGGAGAAACTTGGGCAGGAGAGCTGTGCCTCAGTCAGGGAGATGAAAGTAAGACAAGAAGAAATAGCTACTAAGTTACATGCACGATTAGGACAAGTTCTCCCTTCACTTTTTTTTTTTTTTCCCCTCCCCACCTTTGGTTATTACAGGCCTTTTCCCTGATGTAGGTGGAGGATATTTCTTGCCAAGACTGTCAGGAAAGATTGGCTACTACCTTGCACTAACAGGATTCAGGCTGAAAGGAAGAGATGTGCTAAAAGCTGGCATTGCTACGCACTTTGTAGAATCCCAAAAGGTAAGCTGCTAACCAGCGCTAGCAAGGGCGCAGCCTACAACCCTAACGGCAAGTTCGAGTTGTGTAGCACACCAGCGTACTTTCACCAACTTGAGTGTATGCAGAGGTGCCATTGTGTTAGCTGGCCACGCACTGTGAACGGGGACCATAAGATACTCGCAAGCTGTCGCTGAAACACTTGCCAGCTAGTGACAGCTTTGCTTGGATGAGGGAGCAAATGTTGCCTGGTTCTGCTGTTGAAGGGCATGATTTGCTGAGCATAATTGAAGTTGCTTGAAAAATTGTACAATTTAGACAACAGTGACTAAAATTAGAGATTATTTATACAACGACGAAGTTTTTAATCTAGGTCACACCCCATTAATGTGTTGTTTATCCATCTCCTTAACAGATACCATGTTTGTTTCTTGCAGTATCTGTAAGACAGTGTGACAGTTAGTATATTTGATAAAGTCAGAGTCAGAAGCTTCCAGTAACTTGCATGGATGTAAGTGAAGGAGAAAGAGGGACTTGCTTTCCTTTCCTTCTCTGTGTGAAGACCCATGACTGTCACTGTGAGCGCACCGCTGGAGGTGCTTAAGTGCGATTTTGAGCATAGCGTGGTTGCCAGGCTCCTGCTCCTTCCTCTCGGACAGCGGTAGGCTGGCTTCACCTGCTCCAGCTGTGGCACTTGGGAAGCAGAGTTCTTTGCCGATCACTGTAGACATAATTACATCTAGATAGTTCAACACTGAAAAGTGAACTCTGGCTCCTTGAGTTGTTCACTTGGTACATCTAAGATCGGTCCAAAAGTTGGGGGCAGTATTTATATACATATATACTATATAGTACTAATACTATAGTAGTAGTAATCCAAGAAGTACATTCTGTTTTACTTACTTTTAATTAAATCTTATTTTTAATAGCTACCTGCCTTAGAGGAAGACCTGATAGCACTGAAATCTCCTTCAACAGAAAATATTGCAGACTTACTGAACTCTTACCATGTGAAGGTAATCTGATTAGTTACCAAAATCAAGCAGAATTGTTAAATATATGTAAATACAAATTCTTTTTTATCCACGCTACTGATCATTTGTTTTATGCTTAAAAAAGAATGGGTTTCCACACTCTTTGCACTCTGTAAAATACTGATTTGTATAGTAATAACTACAGTGATCAAAATTAAAATTTACAAGTCAGTCTTCACTTTTTATTCATTTTGGATATGCCTCAAATTCCTGTTACGGTCAGCTCACTCTCTATGTGTGTATGTAAGTTTCCAGCTAGTAGCATGATGATGCAGACAATGTTAATGCTTAATGTTTCCTGTTATTCTTCAATTTCTAGCCCACTTTGCAGAAGGCATTGGGCAGACTGGGAGTTTACATGGTGGGAAGTGCAATCTGGGGAGTTAGCCTGAAATTCAGGGTTTCTGACAAACATGAACAACAGGGGAAGAACTAATGGCCTAGTCCAGAGGCTGCAGGAATTACAGTGCCAGTTATTAAATGCTATGCTGTTCACTTTGAAGTGGATCTTGTATTTCCGTCCCAGAGACTTTCTTTATCGACTTGAAGAAATATTTTGCTAGCTTGATGCATTTGTGTAAATTTTAGGATTATTTTGATGCAGACCTTCTGCAGTCCATGTTTGAAGCCTGAATTTAAAGGCTCAAGTTGTTCCCTTAATTTCCAAAATATTTTTTATGTTTGTAACCTTGAAATAATTGAAAGATGGTGAATACGCACAGCAGTTATCAATAGGATAAGTATCAGTGGAGTGCAGGTATTTTGTAGAAGGTCTTAGGGCAATCCTTTCAGGAGGAGAAAGGTGCTGTTTACGCAGTGGACAAACACATTGTCCTCTGTTGTGATTTTGGAGGTGAATGTAACTGTACTGATAATACATAATTAGTACTTGTATTAGCTCCATGTAACAGCAGGCATGAAAAGAAAAGTTTTTTGCTTCACGGTTAGTTTATTCAGTGGCTATTTTAGCTGCTTCACTGTGCGTTGTAGTTTTATTTCAAAAGAAAGGAAACTTCTGGAGTCAAATCAGGATCCAATCTGTTCAGTCAATCCAGGTATTACTCCCCATTTGTTTGGCTTTAAAATGACTAGTGTCTACTGTTGTTATTTCTGTTTTGGAATTACTATGTTCATATATAAAGATTAATTGGAATAAGCTAATTTACAAAGTAGTGCTGATTATTTTGACAAAATAGAAAGCTATGAAATAGGAGTGATATGTTACAGTCTACTGCTTTACAAGCTTCAGCTGCTGTTACTGAAACATCTACTTATGTCCTAAACCCCGTAATGCCAGAAGATCTGAAACATTTGGCAGCCTTTCCACATAAGGCCAACAGATCTTTCATACTCTTTAGCCGTCGAAATAAAATTTTGTAAAATGACAGAGGAAAGATAAGGAAGCAAAATGCATTTTTTCATTTTGTTGTTGTTTTTTTTTAAAAAGTATGTATATACATCCCTGTATATTTTTTAAGGATATCAAACTTTTTTTAAAACGTTCTCAGGTTTTTGACTAGATTTATCTGCAATGGCTTTCTTAGTGTATTTGATAGAAATATATTGATAGAATAATCATGAGTGCTTGAGTACAAGGTAACCACTCAGTCAAATATGCATACCTAGTAGCTTGGAGCAAGTGCTGCATTATGAGGAGACCTCTTTTATGTTCACCAGATACAGTGATTTATTCCTTAATGTGTACTGCAAAATTGTAAATCTTTAAAAATGTCACTGTCTTACAAATACTAAATGTTCACTATATTTCTGTAGCACAAGTCAATGAAATTTTTCAGTACTAATAAGCTTTTCAATCTAAAATAACTGAGTAAAATATGTATTTGCTTTTTAAATAGAGCAAAATTGATCAAGAAAAGGATTTCATACTTGATGAACATATGGATAAGATTAACAGGTATTCAGCAGTCTTTCTTTATTATTCTTTTGGATAGAGATGACATTAAATCCAGTAACAGTATTGGTGTTCCGCAGATAAGGTGATAGAAATGACCTTCAAAAGTTAGTCTATAGAAATTGGATGGGGATTTGTGAGAGTGATTGTTTAGTTGGACAGGAAATGTTATGCAGCACATTTATACTCACTGGTATAAGGTGATTTCTGTGAATCAGAAAGGGAAGGAGAAATAAGTGAGAATGATAAGAGTCAGCTACAAATCTTAGAAGAAGGATGCCAGCAACTAAATTTAGAGACGAAAGATGTTGACACCAAACCAATAGAATAGAGCTGTAAACTAAAGATTTGGTATCTTATAAAAGTACAGATAAGTCTGATAGTAGTAATTAAAGTTTCTGGATATTGGAGTTTGTGAGTGAGGTTTATTGAAATGCTAGAGATTTGTAAAGGAAGAAGAGGCGCCTGTCAACTGAGTTACTTAAAACTGAACAACAAGGAACACACTGTTAAGAAAAGCAAAATCACCTGGTGACACTCTGTGTTACTACCACTTCATAGGGAAGAGGAAAGCTGAAGCAGTTCATTAATTTTTTTTTTTGTCTTTTAGTCTTTTTTCAGCAAATAGTATGGAAGAAATTGTTAAAAAATTAAAGCAAGATGGTTCTCCTTTTGCCATTAAGCAGCTAGAGGTAATGTTTTCTATGTTATTTTTGTTAGAGATTTTAAGTCTGGTTCTGTACTTTCTTATCAAGGGGCAGATTTTAGTCACCTGAACATAACTAATGCTACATAACCTCAGTGGGACATTGGACTAAGATCTTCAAGTTCTCACACACAGTTCTGTGGGATTGTCAGTAGTTCAACTCAGGCAAGAATAGTTCTCTGTAAAACCACACAATATGGATACCATCCTGTGCTGCATAAAATTATAATCTAGTAAAAAAGAAACTCCCTTTCCCTTTTCCCCTCCCCACAATCAGGGGACTGTTGATAACAACGGTTCCTTTTATAACTTCTCATTTTATTGCCAAAGGTTGGAATAAAACAGCGCCAGAACACTGTTGTTAGTTTTCTTCTATTCCAGATACCTCATTTGGGTAAATAGCAAGTAATTTATCAAAGTACTTTATGATCTTTTTAATGCGTTTCTGAGTATTGGATAGTTACTACTCAAAAAATGTACGGTAATACTACACACTTAATACACAGTTCAGCCTCAAAAGCAAGAAGCAACTCATTCATTTATAAGTAATGTGTGTATTTTCTCTTTTTCCTTTGAAGTATCTGTATTCAGGTGTGTCCTGGTTTCAGCCAGGACGGAGCTAGTTTTGTTTTCAGCAGCTCCTGTGTTTTGGATTTAGTATGTGAAACACGGTGACAGCACGTTGCTGCTGCTGTTGTTGGTTGCTGCCGAACGATCAAGGACACTTTGCAGCTTCCCAAGCTTTGCTGATGTGCAGGTGCAAACACTGGGGAGGGCACGGCCAGAAGAGTTGATCCAGACTGGCCAGAGAGAGTGTTCCATGCCATGGACGGCATGGCCAGTGTGAGGGAGGGTCGGCTGTTGCCCCCTGGCTCTGGTTCCTTGTTTGGTTTGTGTTCTGTTCCTGTTCCCTTCTTGTTACCTTACTCTTGTTTTATTTCATTCGGGCCTGTTCATTCGCCTGTCTGTTCCCTCACACTCCCTCTGGAACTTGCTGTTCTGGGATGGCTGCAGGGGAATATCCCTGCTCCCTGCCTGCTGCTTGGGACGGGCTGTTACTTACAGTTATATTACTTACAGTTGGATAGAACACAAGCATTTTTCCAACAAAAGCTTTGTTTTAACTTTGGTTACAGCTCACAGAAGAAATCATACTCTTGTAATAAAATAAAGCATCTGTCATTTTTGGACTTTCATTTGAGCAGAAGGAATACAATTTTATAATGTAGTATATTATTAACATTAGGCATCCTGTCCCAGATACACAGATACATTTTGGGGTTTAGTTTTTAATTAAAGATTTAACATTTTGTCGCCGGAACTCTCAACCAGTTTTTGAGAAAGGAAGGTTTTAAATTATCTTTGTGCCAACTAGTATGGCTAGCACATTGCAAGAAGTTTAGCGTATGTCTTACAAAAGCAAAATTGAATGAAAGGGAAAGTTTTTTTTTCCCCCCCCCCCACGTGAATTCAGGTTTCATTGAGCAGTCAAACGAGCTAGTGCCAGAATAATAATTTTATGTGTTTGTAGACCTGAATTCTACCATAAGCTACCATCATGGTTTTTTTCCCCCAAAACTATATAGGCTGTATGATTCAGTTCTTCACTTTTCCCCCCTATGTTATAGATGGCAGGGAAACTAGTTATAGTAAAGTCTGTCAAGTTTCATAGCATGTTAATAGCAATCACTTTTGGTGAGTTTTATTTCTTTATAGTATTGAGTTACAAGACAGTATTTACATTCTAGATTTTGTAAAGTTTAATGTAATTCTGGAAGGATATTATATTGGTTAGTTACAGTGGAGGTTGAAAGTAATCAAATATTTTTTACATACAGCTTTTCCCAAGTTAATTTCATACAATTTTATGGCACTTTGAAACAAAATCAGACCTAGTGGAACTTTTTAAAATAGCATATAGCCTTTAAACTACAAAAGGTGCAAGGAATCTGAAAACACTGTTACTGAAATTTGTTAACTAAATAGTTGGTTCTGCCACATTTGCTCTAGTTACCCAAACCTGCTCAACTTGCTTCCTTCACCTGTAGCCTCATAAGTCAGATCTCCCCTATTTAAAAAAAAAATAAAGTTTTTGTTCCTTATTGTTTAGAGAGGTACATTTGTTTCATATTTTTAATTTAGAACTTAAAAGTATGTCATCTACTTCAAAGTTATGATTTTGTGTAACTGATTTTTTTATTTTGAATTCCTGAACAGAGAAAAAGGATTATTTTTTTTTTACTCCTTCAGTTTCTTATTTCATGTCCTTAGTAGGACTTTATAGCAGCTTTTTTTCTTTCATATGATTAGTAAATGATTGCCTGTCCTTGGAGTTGACAGAAGTTCCTGAACAATTCTGTTGTCTGTTCTGTGCAAGAGATATGACTGTGTTAATGTGAGTTGCTTCTGTCCATACAGAAATTTGTGGTGGAAAAAAAAAATCCAAGGTCATTTCCTAGCAGGTGCAAAGCTTATTAGTGGAAGCAAGTACGTAAGTTTCAGATGAGTTTCTAACAGCACACATTCTGTGCTAAGCAGTAGGATTGAGTAAGCTTGTAGGACGAGATACCTAATTTCTTCTGTGAAAGAGCCACAAAACCAAAGAAGGAAAAGGCATTTGTGGGAGAAAAATGTTAAAAAGGGATTCAGGCATAAATCCAGCTTTCTCCAGGAAATGCTCGCCAGGTAAACTAGAGACTTTGTTTTACTAGAGAAGCAGAATTGTAAACTTAATTGTAGCTGGAGGAGGAATGGTAGCTTGCACCCTGATGGTGGAGCGTTTTACAACACCTGCAGAGAGAGGGCTGGCCTGCTGTCATTGCTTGGAGGAGCAGAGTTCAAAGAACTGGTTAGAGCAGGGAACACTTAGCAAAACCACAGCAGCCCGAGATGATCAGACGTTACCCTTCATAGCAGTTGGCTGGCTTGCATGAAGCGGGTCATTTTCCTCATCAATAGTATCACAGTACCAATAGTACGTCCATAGGTGATAGTTTCTGGTCACTTTGTGAAACCAAGGTCTCATTTTAGTGTCCAGGTACAGTAACAACAGCACAGTCAAATGATAAATGCAGAGACTGCAAAGGATTCGGTAACAGCAATGTGTAGGCTTGCTTTCTTTCTTTCTTTCTTTCTTTCTTTCCCTGTATATTTATTATGATATATATTAGTCAGCTTGTGAAATGAGCCCTAACTGAAAGTCTAACATAAATACCCTAATTTGGAGGTACACGCTGGTACAGCCACACCTTAGATGTACATATACCTTCTAGTGCTAATACAATGGCATTGCTAGTTCTGCTGTAATCCAAGTATGCTGGCAGCCACGCGATCCTAGGTATCCTGTTCTCGTCAGTCTACAGTACTTCTGCTTTTCACTTTCAAAACATACCTGCTTGGCAGGCTTTCACGTACCTGATACTGAAGTGGTTTGCATGAATAAGAAGAATGTAAAGTTGTTAAAATTCTACTTGGGACTGGCTTCATGATTTAAATCACATTTTGAACCCAGTTACAAATAGGTAGAAGGCTACAGTACTAACACACTTTTTGAACTCAACTCATAGTACAGTATTTTAAAAAAACCTTTTACTTTATAGCATTACTTTGTTTTCAGGATTTACAGGAACCAAAAAGCTTTAATCTGAATGACAGAAGTACCACTTCTAATTGGATGAAGTAAGCATCAGGGTCAAAACCTGAAAAGCATCAGATGTTTGACTTAGTTTTCACATGATGCTTTCTTACCACTTTTTCCAACAGGACAGTGCACCTTCTGAGCACTGATACGTCATGATTTAATAGCTTTCATTGTTACTTAATGAGTTGTAGTGTAGCGGGCAGGACACTGCAGAGACTGAGAACGATGACACCTTGTCCAGATGTACTGGTCAGGCTGAGATGCAGACACTGGCTCCCGAAATGTTAAGTGGGTATGCAGCGAGTGGGTGAGAGAGAACAGGAACGAAGCTGGATGGTATCTTAGTAGTGTTGAATTCAAGTAAAGCAGCATTCTGAAACTCTGTTAAAAGAGCAGTAAGAGCGCAATACGTCTGTCCTTAAGCAGCTTTCCGGTGATGCTTTGGCCAGGTACTCCTATTTTGTCAAAGCTCATCCAGAACTATTGTTCGGCGTAGACAAAGGCCTTGGTATCTCAGAAAGTAAGTGATGGATGTCTTCATCTAAGGGAAGTGATGCACTGTATCTCTGGGAGTTTTATTTGTTTGTTTTAACTTAAAGCAAGCCTCCCTCAAGGACCCTCAGCAGCTCAAGTCAAACTTTAATGGGCCTTGGAGACAAAAGATGCAGCCACTATTCCAGCTATTACCCTTGTAAGGGACTCCACTGAGTCAGTGCCACTTAATTCAGACACCTTCTGAGAATATCTTATTGGAATTTGGGTCTATTGCAGATTTAGCTTGTAGCTTTCAGGATCATTATGTTGAAAGCAAGAAGCTCTCAAATTGAATAGATGTCAAATACTTCTATGAAGACTTCTTTGCATTTTAATACTCCCCACTTCAGCCTATCCTAATCTCCTTTTCAGGCTTGTTCCTTAGCATCAATCCTCCCCTCCCCCTCTTTGTACAGAGAATTTATTTATAGATACGCTGGTGACTCATTTTTCTGCAATTACACCTACCCATTTTCTTTCCTTGTTCCTCTTCCTTCAGCTTGATTTACGGCAGTACCTTCTACCTCATTGATATGCCAAGATAAGGCAGCTGCTGGGTGCACTAGACTGGTTAGATGCTGTTTTCAGATCTTCCCCATTTCAGTGCTTTCCTTGACCAGAAAGAACTTGCCATTGCCATTTCATCTAGGGAACCAGCTGGTTGCACTGTGCATACTGTTTAACCCAGTCTGAGCAAAGACTTTCTAATTTAGATGACAGAATGTGAAACTCAAAGGAGAAGAGGTCCAGTTTGAAGGTAAAGCCACCAAGGGCACGTTATGGGAAATAAGAGGTCCATAAAGAGCTGCTCTCCGAGACCTACATAGTGATGCAGTGAGAGGTATAGCTGGTTTCTTTGTCTGCTGAAAGTCAGTTCATTGTAAGAGCTATTCCCAGAACTCGGAAAACGTTGACAGTTTGAGCCAGCGTTAGTTCTTTCTAAACCAAATTCTCCCTCAAGCAAAGTGGGCAATGTGCAAGTAAGAGAATGACAGAACCAGTGCTTTTAAGATACAGTTGCACAGCCTCCTGCTTGTATAGCAATTGCATGTTTTCCAGCTTAACTAGGCAAAATGGGTCACTGCTGTATCAGCTGGTGTCTGGAGAGGGATGAAGAATAATTGGGAGCCAGAAAAAATGTTAATGTTGATGACTGGAAACCTGCCATTTCAGTCTGTGGGTAAGGAGTCTAATGCCTGCAATGAAAATAACGTAAAGTAGCAAATCTTACCATCTGCCGCTTTTCAGTAGTGGTAAAAGTGTCCCAATTAACAGGAAATGTCTATTGTACTGTCAATAATGGAGAACTTTTAGTTTACAGGGGAAGAGTCATCTTGTTTAGAGTAAGAAAAAGATCAGCAACAAGATTTCACTCCTTTTCTCTGCAACCCCCCAGAGCTTTAAAGCTCAGTTCTGTTTTCTTAACTAGGTTTTTGTCTTCCTCCCTCCCCCCGCTGCTTACTGGCATGCTGTTCATCAAAAGATAGTCATGAGAGCCAGGTTTACAGCATTTGTTTGTGCGCCTTACACAGATCCTGTCTGTTGCATAATATTTACAGCCTGTGGCTCTGTCAAAAGGCGGCAGGCAAGACCTCCAGGCGTCCTATCAGCAGAGCGATGTAGGGCTAAATTACTGCAGTATCTGTAGATCCCAGACAAGAAGCCTAGACAAATATGCATTTGTGTTTGATTTCTTTTAATATTTTTTTCTTCTACAGAGTTCTTCTTAGTATTATTGTCTTGTCTTTGCAGATGATCATAAAGCAACTACTTAAAGTTTGTGGCTAGTCTCACTATTACTGCCTTACTGGTCCGACTGCTGTACCAAACCAAATGCTGTGCAATACTAGTAGCAGCTACAATATCAGTAACATCTAAGAGCAATTCAGACTCCATATATGATATTCAAAAATGAAGTCTAATTGCTTGTAACACTTGCCTTCACTTCTCAAAAGAATCTCTTTGGAAATAGCTTTCAAGCTGCATTAGATTCTCTGGCTAGTAGTAATTTGATCATAAACGATGTGACTTTGGGAGTTGTAGGCTTTCCACAAGTGATGGCATACATCCCAGAGACCTTGCTGGTAAAAGTTTATGGAAGCAAGTTCATTTAGTATGACAGCATGGTGGGAGGGAGGAAAAGGAATAGGTATCACATCAATAAGCTCAGGGAGAAGAGTGCTGTCATTTACTTTGAAGTTTAAAATGCAACATAGACTGACTTACAAATGTGTCTAAATTGAAGAGAATAAGAATAATTGTTAATATCTTTCCCAGACTATTAATAAGATGTCACCTACGTCCTTAAAGATGACACTCAGACAGCTGAGAGAAGGCGCTTCCATGAGCTTACAAGACGTACTCACAATGGAATACAGACTGAGCCAAGCATGCATGGTAAGCAAGCAGCCAAGCCCTTGGTCTCTTGCCAGCTGCAGAGGGGTAGCAAGTCTGCAGGGACCAAGTTTTATGTAGATGGCATCAAGGGCTCCCAATTTACAGGTTTTCATTTTCAGTATCTTCTTTGCACATTTGTTAGGCTGTCACTTTCCTTTTTCCAGTTCCACGTCTTTATATACAACTCGAAGGAGGCTGCATTAATGATGGGCAGATGGGAATGGTAGAGGGCTTTTGTTAAGAAAACTGTGATAATGATATGATATAGAAGGTTTGTATTTGGACCATAATTTTAAAACTCTGCTGTTCTCAAACAGATTTCCTATTTAAATTACTTAGTCCTCGGTGCCTCAGTTCCCATCAGCAGGATGAGAATAGTTTTATGTCACTGCCTTTCAGGACTGCTGTGATAAATATATTAAAGAAAACAAGACATTTTGGTACTATTTGTAGTAAGAGCTGAGTACCTGGATAACACATGAGGAAGTGATCCTCCCAGTAGGACAGAGTTGCTAACTGAATTATCTGAACAAATTCCTCATAAAGCTTCCCCATAGCATCCTTACCAGTTTTGTCCCATTTTAAAATAAGATTTTTATGTATCTAATTAAGTTGTGATAGTTAAAGTAAATGCTTAAAAAAAAAGTAAAAATCTGTCTAAGTCTGATACGTTGTAGTGCCTGATGGTATCCTTGCCATATCTTTCCTGAAACTAGTGTTGTTGCTCCATTGCTCGTGAAGCATCCCATGGGATTTAAATATCACGTTTACTTCATAAATAACTGGATGTTTCGATGATCCTGTTTAACTGCGATGTTCCAAGTATGCAGAATACGTTACAATTCCTGAAGACTGGCCTTTCTCTGAAGAATTTCTGATCCTACACACCTTAGCCCCCATCATTCAAAGCTTTTTAGAAAAATCTGAGATGTAACACAGAGAGAAGGCTTGCACCGCAAAAAAGTTGGCTCATCAACTACAGTTCAACAGACTGTTTTTAAGAGTTGTGGTTGCATTTAAGCAAGAGGATATAGAACTCTGCACTAGATGAGAACAGTACAAGTGGGATTTAACTGCATCTTGAGACTTGTATTTCAAGCAGAGTAGGATGGGGAAAAGTGGGTCAAATAGACTCTGTTGGGTTACAGCTTGGTTTTTTTGTCTTTCAGAGAGGCCATGACTTCTATGAAGGGGTTCGAGCAGGTAAGCATGAACACCAGAAACGTTTCTCAAACTTAATAATATGCAAACTCACTGTTGTGTTGCTTCTCTGGAAGTTAAGAAAAGTGCCCGCAGCAACAGCCCAGAGAGCACTTCCCAGCTTGCTCTACAGTTTTTGCTTATTGGCCTCCTGTATGGCCAAAATTTCTTACCTGCTCCAAAGTGTAACAGCCATGTTGTTTGCTTTGTGTAATCTCAGTTTCCTAACATTATTTATCCACCTGGTAACGCAGCACCATGAAAAGGTTTCATCAGTTCAGTGGGAAAGTACAAAATATATTTAATGCTGACAGTAGCAAGTACATACGTGTGTCGTTTGTGTGTCCAGATTTAGTGTTGCCCCATAGCTGACTCAGCCAGCTATAAGATGGTTGAAGACTCAAAGTCAATAACCACTGCATAGAAAATTGTTAGAACAGGGACTACTTTCACCCATGTCCAAAAATATATCTCTGTATAGCGGTGTCTTACTATTAAAAAACTGTATATGGAAACTTAGTGTTAAATAATTCACCATTTTAAGGCATTGGTCAGGGTAGGCAGTGGTAGAAGGAGAGCAGCAGCTCAGCAAGTTCATCTGGGGGACAGACTTAGATTCTGTCCTTGATTGTAATGCCAATTCACTAGGCACTTCATCACACCCAATGTCACATCTGTTAGAAACTGTAGTAATTATTTATGTACCATTCAGCACGAGATGAAACAAAGCAGAGTCATCTCCTTTTCCAAGGAGTTTACAGTACAAGACATTTGGATGAATAGCACTTTAGGGTTGAGGGAACCTGGCTTTTAATTCACACAGTTACATACTCGAGTATGTATTATCACCTCCTCCTCATTTTTTATATCTGTATTTATAAAGCAGTTTAAAATCCACTTGAGTAGTGGATATTAGTTTGAGTGTTCACTGTTAGCAATACTGAATTAAAGACAGCCTGAGGTGAGAGATGCAAAGTTTGTTTGTACAGCAAGTACAAAAGTAATTAAATTAAAAATGAACTTTTTCCAAGTAATCTTTAGCACTTACTAGCAGAGACTCCTTTGAAGGTTTTACTCTGCGTGTTGAAAAATACATGGTTTTCATAGTGTTGGTAATAGGGACAAAGAAGATATCTTAATTTAAAAGACTGTTCCTAGGATATATTCTAAATCACCATATAAACTGCTGAAATGTAGTTACTCAGGAAGTGACAAACTCAGTCTGAGAGTCAGATGAACAGACCAAATTCTCACTTGTAACGGTGTCATGGTTTAACCCCAAATGGTAACCGGACCACGCAGCTGATCGCTCACCCCTCCCCTCCCTGGTGGGGTAGGGGAAGAGAATTGGAGAGAGTGAGCTCGTAGGTTGAGATAAAAACA
>JMFS01094864.1:0-11416 GCA_000699545.1 Podiceps cristatus
GGCTGTGACCCCCTGGGCAGCCGCGCTGGAGAAGGTTTTCTGGCAGGACTTGTGACCCTGCAGGGGACCCACACTGTTCCTGAAGGGCTCTACTCCGTGGGAGGGGCCCACGCTGGAGCAGTTCATGAAGAACTGTCTCCCGTGGGAGGGAGCCCAGGCTGGGGCAGGGCAGAATGGGCGGAGCCTGTGAGGAGCCCTCCCCTGCGGGGGAAGGAGCAGCAGAGACACGAGTGATGGACTGACCGCAGCCCCATTCCCCGTCCCCCTGCACCGCTTGTGGAGAGGCAGGAGAGAGCTCAGGAGTAAAGCTGCACCTGGGAAGAAGGGAGGGGTGAGGGAAGGTGTTTTAAGATTTTGGTTTTATTTCTCATTTTCCTAGTCTGAATTGATTGGTAATAAATTAAACTAATTTCTCTATATCAAATCAGTTTTGCCCGTGATGATAATTGCTGAGTGATCTCTCCTTGCCCTTATCTCAATCCACAAGTGTTTCATTTTATTTTCTCTCCCTGCCCAGCTGAGGAGGGGAGTGACAGAACAGCTTTGGTGCTGTCATTTCGTTTGATCCTAAGGTGGTATTACTAGCTTCAAACATCTTTCTGGGTCTTAGAATTTACTTCTGATAAATGCAAGAGATTTTCGATAGCTAGCATCACTTTAATTTATAACATGTTCTTAGTCTTCCAGTCAAACAAGGCTGACAGAATCTAGTTTAGACATACACTTGAGAACTCCATTGACATTCAGGTAATATGTAAAGCTGATGGCTTTAGTTCAGGCTTTAAAGAAAATCAATTTCCCACTGACATATGAAAGATGATGCAGTCTGAGTATGTATTTGACTAATGTGATCATAGAGTTGATATAAAGGTTATGTACATGTACTGATTTTGGCTGGGATAGAGTTAAATTTCTTCATAGTATCTTGCATGGGGCTATGTTTTATATTTGTGCTGAAAATAGTGTTTTAAAGCACTGATGTTTTAGTTACTGCTGAGCAGTGCTTACAGAGCCCAGGCCTTTTCTGCTTCTCACCCCACCCCACCAGCGAGGAGGCTGGGGGACACAAGGAGCTGGGAGGGGGCCCCGCCGGGACAGCTGACCCTGACTGACCTGAGGGATATTCCATACCATATGACATCATGCTCAGCAATAAAGCTGGGAGAGACATTGGCAGCAGGGTGGCTGCTTTTTTCATTTGCATCATTTTTCTTAGGTTTTATGTTCCTCTCTGTTTTGTTTTGATTTTTTTCTTTTTTTCCTAACTTTTTCTTTTTTTAAATTATGAAACTGTTTTTATTTTAACTCACAAGTTTCTTTCTCATATTTACCCTTCCAGTTCTCCCCCCATTCCACTGAGGGGGAGTGAACAACTGGCTGTGTGCTACTTACCTTCCGTCTGCAGATAAAGCATGACAGAACAAAGAACTGTACTGAGTCTGGATGACGTGAAGTTAAATTTCTTCATGGGAGCTTGGATGGTGCTGTGGTTTTGATTTGTGACTAAAGCATTGTTGATAGCATGCCAGTGTTTTACTGCTGAACAAGACTTGCACAGCATCAACAGAATGCTTCCCATTCTGCTCCCACAGTGAGTAGGCTACAGGTGGGCAAGAGATTGAGACACATCTGGGACAGCTGACCCGAATTGACCAAAGGGAAATTCCATGCTGTATGACATCATGCTCATCAATAAAAGCTGGGTAGTAATCTTTCTAAAATAACTTGTTTACAGAGTCTGCTTGTTAGACATCGTGAATGATTGCCCTTCTATCACTTTTTTTTTTTTTTTTTTTTAATGCCCTCCCTCCCCACAATCTTTCCTTCATTTCTTGATCTATTTTTCTCTTGACCTATGAGTTTTTCTCACTTTTGTTCTTCTGATTCCTTTCAGGGTGAAGGGAGCCAAGCAGCTAGGTGGGTGCTTAGTTGTTGGCTGGGGTCAACCCGTCACAGGAACATAACCTTTCTAGTGACTTCCAATTTTGCACAACTTTCTAGTAAAAGAAAGTTGTGTTTTAATATTAACATAATAGAATGGTCAAATTGCATGTTAACATTATCATATTCCAGCCAGTAATTTGAGTTTCAAATGGAAAATGTCTTACACTAAAAACCTGGTCTAAGCCATAAATAAGATCTGTAATAGTATACTATAAGGACAAGTAAAGAACTGAATTACAGGTCTAAACACAGTAGACCTGCAATCATCTGTTCCTTTCAAAATTGTCCTTTTTTTCCCCCACTTTCCTTTAAATTTTATTTCTTTATCTTTTCCCATCCCTTCTGTCTCTATGCCATTTTCACTGATATACCTGTGTACACAAATATGGAATTTGCATCATTGAAATACAAGGCAGGAACAAAATGTCAATATTCTCTTTGTAACTGATATTTTATTCCTACCATATATTTCAATGGGAAGACTAAATGTCAAATATCAACAATTACACAATGAATACATGACATTTTATATATTTGGTGGCTAAACAAGAAAAAAAATATTCACTGAAGTTATATTTTCATTGAAAGTCTGACCAAAAAACATGAAACCCCTATACAGGCAAAAACGTAATTAGTCTCAGTTCAAGGACTGTAAAATTTCACTTTGAGTATTCCTCATCCAGACTTAAATAGATTCAGTGTGACATTTAAGAAAGAAGGGGTACCATGACTGAAGGGCAAGGAAGTGAGGCTGGAATTTTAATTTTTCTACAGGGATTTTTAGTGCTGAAGGAACTTGATTGACAATACTGACAGGTAAAATCCTTATTTTCTATGGACTTCAGATGTATTGCTTATTCAGCCAATCTATCAAATTTACAGTTACTGTGCTTAAATTTTGACCTCTGGAATAATTTTTGGAGCAAGAAAGAATTTGAGTGCCTTTGTCCACCCATTTTATGGCATTCATGATGAGGCAGAAGAGGGGTCAATTTTTATGATGACCATTTGTTGACAAACGCATTGACAAGTAGGATGAAACATCTACAGCCCTTTCTATCACCCATTAACAGCCACTGGCAGTAATTTAGTCCCTTGGTATGAACATACGACATAAAACTGAATTTTCTAGAACAGAGGTATGGTATGCATCATAGTGATGAAAACTTTAAGTAAAAAGATTGTGAGGAAATATGCATTTGTTCGTAACATTGAAATGGACTGAAAGGCTTCTTCAGAGGTACAATGAAAAAGCAACAGCCATTGTACTGTGTTATTTTCTTACATGGGGAAAACAGGAAGGTCTAACAAACAAATGCCTCAGAGACTGATCACCTTAATATATGAGTTAATATATGAGATATTACTAGATCATTAATCAAATCTGATTCTGATAGTTTAATACAGTTTAATACAAAAGTTTGCTTTAAAGAGCCATGTTACTCTCTGGAATGAACTACTTATTTTTAGCATTTCACATTTCTGCGTTTAAATGATTTTTTTTCTCTTTCTGTTACACAGGGCCATGGAGACAATCCTCTAGAGACCAGCATTTTAAGCAATTGTTAATGACATCTCCTATAAGTACATAAATGTTCTAGACCACATTTATGAAAGACTCACAAAATTGAAAAACAAATGAGGGACTTGTAGCAGTGCTTAAAGAACAAGGTGAGAACAGCATTGTTTTATGGACCTCACTTTAATATGCAATTTAGATAATTTTGTCTACATTCATACATTTCATACCAGAAATTCTCTGTCCTTATATTAGGTTCAGGTAGTCAAAGCATTTTCAAATTGAGATAAGCAATGTGATACATTGCCTTTATATGCTTGTAAACCACAACTGATCACCTTTAGCCCTTATTTATCAAGTCTACTGTTGCTTCTCAGAAACTGCTGCTCAAATTAATGGTCTTGAAAAAAATATTGAATAGATGCATCTTTTCCACTTTTCCAAAATTGTCATACTCTCCTTCATATTTGCAATAAAAAGTTATACAACTGTGGTAAACAGTGTTCACTTTTGTAGCAACAACAGGTATAAGATACAGTATTTTTCCTGAACAAAGCTGCAAACAAGTGTTTGTACAATTGGAAAAGGGTCCCAGCTCCCCATCATGATGAGCACAGCATTGTTATATTTCCCTGGGGAGAGCCTGTAATTATTGTGTTTCAAATCCATTATGCTTGTTATGTAAGACCATATTTTCTTTTTCCTTGACATTATCTTCCTGATAACAAAGGTTGAATTAATTGTACTAATATCTTGTTTTTCATGAAGCCAGTATAACCACTTGTAGTATAATCCAGTTTCAGGGAGTTCCACTTTCAGTGGAAACTTTCAATTTCCACTTTATAGATGGAAAGTTAGAGATATTTTTATCAGCATTGTTTTTATAAAGCTTTTCTTGAATAGAGGCAAAAAGTTATCGTATTAAAATACCTGATGTTACATGGCTGTATACAAGTAATATTGGCAGTCTTGGGAGGACTTGTGTAATTTACATGAGATTGCTATCTGTGAATAGGAAAACCAAGTTTAATTCATGCCAGTAAATTTTCATTATATATGTGCCACTGTAATGTACTTTCCATCTATACAGCAGAAAAGCCTCATTCAAATTCAGCTTTTCACACATCCATAGATTTGGAGTTTTCAATCTGACTCTTAGTATCCTTCACTGGTAAAAAATAGGTGTCCTTTACACAGGAAGGTACTTATTTTTTGCACGATGAGTGAAAAGCATTTTAAGATTCCTTTAAAAATATTACTGGATTTAATTTTGTCTCTTCAGTCACATTCTTTGATGATAGCATTTTGACCATTTCATTCAAATTGAATTTCCTGAAGAATGAAGACATCATGCAGACTATAATCTTTAAAACTCATTTGACAGCTATATTTTTAGAGGATATGTGAAATAAATATTTGAAATATGATGAAAGCTGTACTTCCACTTTTTAATTTTGATCTGCTGAAAATAAATCGGATGGTTACTACCAACCAGTTGGATGGCTAGAGTAAAACCTTGATGACTTCATTAGTCTTTCATTTAATCCTAACAGTATATACTAAATTTTAGACAGGATATCGTCTGGAGCAGCATTCCCTATATTTTAACTTAGTGACGCATCAAAGCACTCATGAAAATCTGGTTTAGCATTCTAATTACAATTTTGTCAAAGTGATGGACACTAATGAAACTGCTGGGTAATGCTGAGGACTGCAATTTTGTCAGTAATATTATAACGATGGATAGTACTATTATTTAAGTGAAAAGATTTGGTATAAGTAGAAACATATGATTGTGTGTCTCCACATCATTGGCACATGTAATGATAGCACTACTGACACAAGATACTGGTTAATTGTCATGACTGGAACAGGTGAACTATGTCAAGAGTTTCAGATTAAGAGTAGACATTATAAGGCATTTGAATTAAGACATTAAACTACTTGGTCTGCTCCATTTTATCTCAAATAATTCCTACAGTTTAGGCTCCATATTAGCCTAAAGTTAGGTGAAAGAGTTCAGGGAAGAATATATGAATATCTGACATGCCTCAAATTCCTGTTTTATAACACTTGCTGTTTACACCTACTCACTTGCTCAGTTCTGTTTCACTGTGAGCTCAGTGTTCATATTCAAAGTTGACAGCAGTAAAAAATAGCACATTCTGTTTAGTTTGTGTTCCAATCTATACAATTTTAGGAGATTTCTGACTGTAACTGTCACAACATGGCTCAAAATACAATTCACTTCACTGAGCGTGGTTCCTGATTTTTGTTCTGAATCTTCTCATAGCCCAGTTGTTTTCCTGCTTATACCTGCATAAAGGTATTTAATATAGTAACTCCTATTTCTCAGTATGTTGAGAAGCATGTTTTACAAAACATTTAAATCTTCTCTGCCTAGCACTTTATGCTACAGGAGTGTAAATTTTCATAGGATACACAAATCATTTATGGAACATAAAATGCGTATCTTCAACTCAGTCCAGCACAATTCTCTACTGTATTCTATACTTGGGAGGAGAGGGAAGAGGCTTTAAATAATAAAATAGGAAGTCAGGGATGGCAGAAACTGGGATGATGGGGAAACATGGTTTTATACAAATAGGATTACACTACAAAGTTTGAGAAGAATATCTAATAATCAGGTCTATTAAAATGTTACTGGATTTCTTTCCAGCTTTGTGAACAGTTGCATGTAGAGCTTTCTGAAAGGTAAGTATCATTTATAAGGCTGTTTGGAGGAAACATCTTTCAGTTCCTAGTAACAAATTAATTAACTGCATATTTGCAAAATTCAATAACAAGGTAAATGATCAAAAGTATTTTTTTCCTAGGAAAACAGTACACCTTCTTGACAGGATTTTTTCATTTTTATCTTGTTTTACTTATGTCAAAAATATCTTCTCTTTTATGAAGAAAAGCTTGCTTGATGGAGTTATAACATTGTGAATGTTTGCACTAATTGTGGGATATTTTCTGAAACCTTTGCCTGTTGATAAGTTTATACCACTCAGATACCTTTTGGTTTACTCTGTTTTTCTCTCCCTTCTTTCTCCAACTGCTTCATTAATATATGTTGCTCACTGTTAAAAATCATGCATAGACATGCAAACATGTTTGACATAGTCAAATTTCACAATGGACTCTGACATAAAATTTGGTACCACTTTATCTAATCACAAGATTTCTTTCAAAAAGAAAGTTAAAAAAAAAAAAAAAATAAAGTATTATGTATTATCAACACTGTGAGAAAATGAAGTAATAGAGTTTTTTTGTTAAAAGTGTCGTTCTTGCTTGCCACACCTAACAGCCTCCAAAATCTCCCCTTGAACAAGATCCATGCTTCTTCAGAGTAAGACCAACCTTCTCCACTTTCCAGGAAGATAATTATAGAAACATAATACAAACTTTAAACATATAAATGAATAAGACAACTGTCCATTGCAAGTTGTTAGTGTCCTTCTTGGACATGGAGGGTTGGACTACATGACCTTTAAAGGTCCCTTCTGATCCAAACTATTCTACGATTCTATGATTCTTATTTCAAAAATCCTATTGCTCGGAACTTTTTTCTATTACTGCAGTATATAAATAGTGTTCAGATGCATATAAAGTCCTGTATGGTCATTTAATGACAGTTAATTTGTGTAACTTACACAAATTGAATAGTTCTTTGTTTCTGAACTAGACTGAACATGTATACTGTTGAGTTTCCCCAGTTTCCCAGGGTCTAGAAGAGTGAAAAAATATGGCCACCAAAACCCTTAGCTTTTTTTCCTATGTGCCTAATTGGTTTGCTCTGGACATTCATCCCAATTCTCCTGTACTCTAAAAATACATATCATACTTTTCAGGAGTTGAATGACTTGGAGCTTTTGTTTCTCGTTTACAGCACAGTGTCTTCACACAGTTGATTAGCCTGTGGGCTTTTCTGAGCAATGTAGTATGCTCTGGGCCCAGAATTACCTCCACTAGAAGACTATCCCTTTCATTTGTGACAGTATCAGCCTGTTAGCAAGACATATAATAGTAAAAAAAAACCCTAGGATGCCTATTAGCCCTCAGAGTGAAGACACAAAGTTGACATGTGTTAATTTTGCCTGCCAGTTTGCATCAGTTTGTAACGAAAGGATGTGATACATTGTGGTGACATGAAGACAAGCATTGGAGCTTTCTATCAATAAACACTTAATCTGCTTTTTTAACAGTTTAACTCAACAGATCCTTCTTCTCTTTGCCCATCTAGAGCATGATAACATGAGTGTATACACTGACTAGAGAAAATGTCAGCAAAGCAGAGACAATATGGGATACAGGAAGATGTCTCTTATTTCAGTTCACATGGGTCATTCCATCAAGGGCTTTCTAGAAAGAACAACAGTGCAAAACATGACCTCTTCATCATGTCTCCACATTTTGGATCATAGTTGAGCTTTACAAATGTGTCTTTGCTTCTAAAGAAATACATTGTCTTGAAATATACTTTTTAAAATGCAGCTACAGCAGGTTACAAGTACAGCTCCCACTATATGACTATGTCATTTTCTCAGGTCTCTGTCAGTTTAAGACGTTGTCTCTAGTATTTTTTCTTCTTGATGCAATTGTAAAAACTTGTCATATTACCACTAAGGCCTTTGACTGCAAATAATTTTATTTGGTTTGTGACCTTTCTTTGGCTTTTGCTTGCAAGCCTTTAATGGACTGTATACTCTTGTTTTTCTGTCTTTTCTTATTTCTCATTTCCAGCCTCATTTATCTTCTGACATCTACTTACTTCAGCGCCTCCTTGTTCCTACATATTCCTTTCATTCTTCTGCAGACTATTCCCTCCCTTTTGTTCTGTACTAAAGTGTTTAATACTGGGACTGTGTGAATTCAGATTTTCTGTATGCAATCCAGAAAACAGAGATGAGTTATTATCAGTTACATAATTTTCACGCCTCAGGTTCCTTACAGTAAAGAGTTGGGGATTCCATGATCAAAAATTCCCATCCACGGCCTGTTGTTCAGTTAGCGCTGGACTTGTAGGCATGACTGAAACTATCAGTACATGAACCTCACTAAGATTTATTCTGTGAGCAATAATGATGGGATAATGTAGTCAATATTTCTTCACTGTCCAAGATATTATTCCCTGAATTCTAATGATCTACAGATTCACATCTGTATTTAACAACAGAGACATTTGAGCTATGTGGCAATTAGTAAAGTATTCACTGAAATATAAATTGACTTGTGTATTTCCTCAAACAGAGTGGATGTATTTGTATTCCAGTATTACCATCTGTATAGCATTAACTATATTAAGAACTGTGTAATTCTGAAAATTAGGCTATTTTTAATATCTAAATATATGCAAAATAAATCTATATAAAACAGAGTATAAGTACTTAATTTTGACTTCCCTTAAAAAGTTAGCATGTATTTTCTAAACGGTTTAGGACTCATGAGCTGGGTAGAATGTAATGGACAAGAAATTCTCTTGTTCTGAATCCATCTTCCATATTAGATATATATGCAAGATGCCTCCATTCTAGTTGAAATATTTATTACCAGGACATAAGAGGAGATAACAGGACATAAGAGGACACCAGGGGGTGATTCTGCCCCTCTACACTGCTCTGGTGAGACCCCAACTAGAATACTGCGTCCGTCTCTGGGGCCTCAGCACAAGGACACGGAGCTGTTGGAGCAGGTCCAGAGGAGGGACACAGAAAGGATCAATGGGCTGGAGCACCTCCCCGATGAAGAGAGGCTGAGAGAGTTGGGGTTATACAGCTTGGAGAAGATTCTGAGCAGACCTTATTGCAGCCTTTCAATACCTAAAGGGGGCTTATAAGAAAGAAGGGGAAAATCTTTTTAGCAGGGCCTGTAGCAATAGGACAAGGGGTAATGGTTGTAAACTAAAAGAGGAGAAATTCAGCCTAGATATTAGGAAAAAAAAATTTATGCTGAGGATGGTAAAACACTGGCACAGGTTGCCCAGAGAGGTGGTAGAAGCCCCATCCCTGGAAACATTCAAGGTCAGGTTGGATGGGGCTTTGAGTGACCTGGTCTAGTTGAAGGTGCTCCTGCTACTGCAGAGGGGTTGGACATGGTCCCTTCCAACCCAAACTATTCTATGCTTCTATGATTCTCTAAAGGTGAACTCTGCAGTATCATCACCTTTATTTGTGAGGGAGTATGACTGTTTAGCTCTTTTAGTTGCCAGACGTATTTGTGACTAGCTAGATTCTTCCAGGAAGGAAAAAGTCATAAGAGTTAGTCCCTGGTGCTCTTTTTCTCAGTACTCACTGGATTAGTCTCTATAACAGACAGATTTTTTTTTCTGTTGTGATCAAATTGTAAAACAGTATAGCTGACGTGAACATAAAAGAATAATGCACTATGACTGCAAAAATCATGAATGAATGGAAAAATTGGGGGACCAATATTCATAAATTTTTTAATCATTTCAACCATGTATTTTTAATTGATTTCCTCTAGTATATGCAACATATTTAAATTTCAAAAAAATTTATGCATGAATTGCAGTTTGAATTCAACCAATAAATATCTAGATATTCTGACCCTATCTTGGCCTTTGGGATCAATATTTTGGTTACCTTTGTGAATAGTTTCCTAAGCTGCTGCCACTCCTTCCCTCTCCTCCCTTCTCAGGTACACTATTTTTTTCCACAGAACCCTGATAGCTCTTTCCATGTCAAGAAGGTCAGAAAGGAGTGAAGGTTAATTCCTGCTAAAAAAATAAAGAAATGGATTCTATACCTCTTTCCATTCTTTCTAGTTGCTGTCCACTGGACACTGCCAAAGCAACTCCTATCTTTTCTAAAATCTAAGAACATCTAGAAGCCTATATTTCTGCTTTATACTTTCCAGTGGGGTGTTGGAATTTTTAGTAATAGCATTGCTCTTGTTTAGCTTGAGATACATTGTAACTCCTGGCTGATACTTAACTAGTTGATCTTTCTTCTATATTTATGCAGCTGACTAATCCTACTAACATGTAGTATTTTGTACTTTTCCCTCTTGAATTTCATCTTAGGTTTTTCAGTCCAATGCTTTAATTTGTCAAAATAATTTTGAATTCTATTCTTGTCTTTCAATATACTTGCTGTCTCTCCTTGCTTGGTACTGTTTGCAAATTTAATTAGCACACTCTCTATCATTAGTTTCTCCTTCTAGCCCCAGTCCTGTGGATTCCTCTCCGCATGTCTGAAAGCACAAAGTAAACACTAAAAATATTTCTAAAATATCTCCTGTGGCCAATTATATTCTTACCATGATATTAATGCATATTGAGGTCAAAGATGAGTAAAATAAATGAACAACTTATGCACTTAAATTATGTTACAGCATTACACAGAGGACATTTATAAATACTGGATAATGCTAGAAATTCATAGTGCAACCTTACACCAGTATTACAAGTAAGAACATGAAATTATATTATCTCTGTTTCTGAACATATTATGAATGAAGTTAGAACATTCTAAGCAAACATTCATACAAAAATATGTCCTTTTATCAGTGTTTTAAGCTGTGTGATGAGAGTTTAAGGGGTAATTTTCTATTAACTACTTGCAGGAGAACATTCAGTGTTTATCATTGTGTCACATTCTCTTTAACAGTGTGACTGTGAAGTGAATAAAACACCCGAAACTCCTAAATTGATGGAAATGGCAAATAAACTTTAGAAATAAACAGATATTGTTCATCAAGCTATCTTGAAGATATCTAATCTTTCAAGTCTTTGTTTACAAAGGGGTAAGAGAAGATCAGGTAAGAGAAGTTCAGCTGTAAGAGAAGATCAGGTTCGAGATCACCTGAGGAACCTGAACACACAGAAGTCCATGGGACCTGACGAGATGCATCCCAGAGTCCTGAGGGAATTGGCCGATAAGTTGCCAAGCCCCTCCATGTGATATTTGAAAAGTCGTGGTGGTCAGG
>KL278655.1:6318-19056 GCA_000699545.1 Podiceps cristatus
TAATGTGTTAATCAATGACATTGACAGTGGGATCGAGTGCACACTCAGCAAGTTTGCAAAAAACACCAAGCTGAGTGGTGCAGCGGACACAGCTGAGGGATAGGATGCCATCCAGAAGGACTTGAACAAGCTCAAGAGATGGGCCCAGGTAAACCTCATGAGGTTCAAGAAAGACAAATGCAAGGTCCTGCACCTGGGCCACGGCAACCCCCAATGTCAATCCAGGCTGGGGGATGAAGGGATTGAGAGCAGCCCTGCCGAGAAGGACTTGGGGGTACTGATGGATGAGAAGCTGGTCATGAGCCAGCAATGTGCGTTTGCAGCCTGGAAGGCCAACCATACCCTGGGCTGCATCCCCAGCAGCGTGGCCAGCAGGTCGAGGGAGGGGATTCTGCCCCTCTGCTCCGCTCTGGTGAGACCCCACCTGCAGTGCTGCGTCTGCTCTGGGGCCTCAGCACAGGAGAGACACGGGGCTGTTGGAGCGGGGCCAGAGGAGGGACACAGGGATGACCCGAGGGCTGGAGCAGCTCAGGCTGAGAGAGTTGGGCTTGTTCAGCCTGGAGAAGAGAAGGCTCTGGGGAGATATTATTGTGGTCTTTTAGTACTTAAAAGAGGGCCTACAAGAAAGATGGGGATAAACTTTTTAGCAGGGCCTGCTGTGATTGGACAAGGGGGAATGTTTTTAAACTGAAAGAGAGGAGTTATAGACTTGACATAAGGAAGAAATTTTTTCCAATGCGGGTGGTGAAGGACTGGCACAGGTTGCCCAGAGAGGTGGTAGAAGCCCCATCCCTGGAAACATCCCAGGTCAGGCTGGACGGGGCTCTGAGCAACCTGATCTAGTGGAAGATGTCCATGCTCATTGCAGTGGGGTTGGACTAGATGGGCTTTAAAGGTCCCTTCCAACCCAAACCATTCTATGATTGTTTAAATTTGGTTTAAATGAATCAGGGAAAGCTCAGGTAGGAAAATCCTGAGAAACAGTAACCACTTCCACCTGTATGGCTGTGTTTGGAGAGGACATGCAGAAGCATGAGTGCTTGTGGCACTTGGGTCCAGACGAACCAAGTTTCCTTTTGTCCTTATTTTGAACCCAGGCAGCTTCTTTTCCTGATTTATCTGGTAGGAGGTTTTCCAAGCCCCACAGCTTTGGGGCACCTGGCCAGGCAGAGGCTTTTTGCTGGTATTTGGTGGAGATACCAATGTTTTGAATTCTGCTGGGGACAAAACTGTTTTGAAAGGCTGAAGTTTTCTGCACAGAGGATTTTCATCCCTTAAGATGTCTCTGACTGCTTCAAGATGAAAATGACATTTTTGACTGAAAGTACATAAAAAGGCAGGCTCAGAAAGTGCTGAAGTTTGCGATACACAGGTGGTTCCCGTGCGAAATGGGCAATTCTACCAGCTGACATGGCATTGCAGGAAACTGAAAGGATGATGAAATGAGTTTAGAAACTCTCTTCAGGGAGAAATAATTTCAGCAGGCTTTTGAAAATCTTAAGGACATTTAAATTAGCCTCTATCACCATCCTTCTTCCCTTGTTATGTTTCCAAAGCAGAAATAGTAGGATAGAGGAAGGTTCAGTATGCAAAACTTGCATGAAGAATGCATTTTGGGGCAAAGAATTGAATGGAAGCAATCTAAAACTAGTTTGCCACAAAATGTCTGGAAATATCATTGTGGTACTTCTCTGAATTGCTTTCTTATTGAAATACAAAGCCTTCCTGTCTTACAACAGTGAGGCAACGAGTCTCCCACACTATGGTCGTATGGAGTGGAGATGCTGCTCAGGAAAGCTGCCCAGTCTATTGTATGTCTGTGAAGCGTATGGTTTCTATATGAAGACAGCAATATATCTCAAATAAGGTATTTTGTAGATGTTAAAGACCAACAGAAGATGATTATAATCTAATGCAGAAGATTGCAATTCAGATTTAACTGATTGGAAAATTTATGAGTTTGGGGGTAAAATTACTTGAATCTTGTAAAGAACTGCAGAAAGAACTATGTAACTGAGTCTTTACTTAAGACTGTGCTTTCAATCTGTGTTGAAAAACATTAAATGTTGTCACCTAAGAAAACATATTAGTCTCATAATTGTATATTTTCAGTAAAATAGTGGTCTTATTTAATATGTTTTTCTTTCATTACATTCTCTTTCCAATTCTTGACTTATATTCCTATTAAATAGGTTTTTATATACTTTCTGAAACAGTGTTTGTTGATTTCAAAGCAGTTGGCCAAGGAGAGAGTAAGGAATCTCAGGAAAAGTAGTGGAGAACAAAATTGTTTGCTGGATTTTTTTATAAGAGAACCAAAATTGCACAAGAAAGCAAGGGATGAAAACTTTGCTTTGTAGTTAGAATTTCAACAACAATGTTCTTGTGCATTGGTTTTGTTTCCTGGAAAATCCTATCTTGGTCAGATATGACCCAAAGTATCTTCTGTTGATTTTGAATTTTTAGATTTAGAGATTTTTATAATCATCCCTACATTGGGGGAGGGGAGAAGAAGAAGGGTGGGTGTGTGTGCTAGAGAATTAAATTATAGTTGAGTATGATTGATTATATCTGTATTTTTTTCTTGTCGTTTATAATGTATTTTTCTCTTAGAATAGCTTGCCTTATGTGCCAAAATGTAAGGAAGATGTCTGTATAGTAGTTATAAATCTTATTTTAAGCCTAGAGATGGAGATGAATAAGTAATACCAAATCTGTCTTAACTTTTTATATACCCTCTCAGTTACTGAGTATGTCCATACAAGGTTAGATCTTTTCATACCTCCAAGATACATTGGCATGTTCTACTTTTAACTTTATCATCTCTCTCTAGTACAAGAGTAGGTGTGCAGTCGTTGAAACCATGCACAAACATTTTGAAGATTACTCTAGAAGTATTAGACCATTCTACTCCTCTGTGAAGCTGCTTTTTGTGTATATTAAGGACCTTGTTTCTCAGAAGTCAGGAACAGTTGCAGACTCCAGAGTGTAACAGGAGAACCACTGAATTGACTGCTTAGTATCACTGAAATCCAGGGTTTCTTGGTCAAGGGAAAAAAAAAATGAAGATATGTCTGCATGCGTGTGTGTATTTTTTTTTTTTTTTAATTAACTAGAATCTGAAGATCTCTAGATAGATATACTGGGTTATAAAGAGGTGTATTTATGGGGTGAATTGTTACATTTTTGATGCTGGAAAAAAATTCTTTCCTCAGCAGCATAAGTGAAAATAAATATATAAGCTTGACAGAGAGCAGAGACTGACATGTAGGACTTTTATTAGGCATGCTATAGAAGCAAAAAACCCAGAGTGAGTTTCTATGACTCCCTTGTGATGACCTCCAAGGGTTATCACTATTGCATGCAGGTAGAATTCCGTCACCAAGAGACATTTGCTACTAAACCTGGGCAAGAAAGCTCTGGAGAACCTCATCTGGGTGTTGTGCTGGGAGCTGAAAGACATCTCCTCACCCTTCTTGGAAGAGGAGTTTGTCTTCCAGGCAACAGCAAGGGAGTGTAGCTCCCTGTCATCAGGAGAGACTGCGTGGGGATACCTTTGTATCCAGTCTAACACAAGGGCCAAGTTGTGCGTCAACTGATCAGTGTTCTTGGAGGAACAGGGGGACTAAAACAAAAATTGAATGAAACTAGAAGATAATGTTAGTAAACTTGGTCAAAGCTCAGCAATTCATTACTACTGTCTACAATATTTGTGGCATGTACCCGGCATGCTGGTTTTAACAAGTGTGCTGTCCAGAAACTTTCATTACCTCGTGATGACAAGTGTTCTTATAACAGAGAGTTCTTCAGCCTAGAAGGTGGTCAAAGAAAGTTTAGTGCTGAAACTAGAAGAATTATACCAGAAATAAAATGCATAAGGCCACTGAAAATGCTTACATAAGCATGAGTGGTTATTCAGTTATAAAAAGCCCTTAATTTAGTAAAATATCTGCTGTTTAGGAAAGGCTGGAATTCATATAAAGGTTGCTCTGGGATTTAAAATCTATTAAAGTGACTTGTGAATAATTACTTGCAGTAAATGTTACTGACCTCAACTCATAAGGACTGATGTACACTGACTTAATGTTCCTAATAACAGGTCTTAAAACCCAGATTCTTCCACTTTCGAATGTCCATAATATCCTGAGAAATGAAGTCTTAGATTAAGACTTTGCTGGATTAAGACAATCCAATACATGCTTTCAAATCTGCATTAATCTTACTATAAGAGGTCAGCTGTTTTTCCAGAAAAGTACTACAGAAATAATTTAAAATTTTTCAAAATTAATGATGCATTTTGGAAGACGGAAATAATCTGCAGTCTCACTTTTTCATGACTTCTGAAAAAAATTAATAGTTTTTCTGCTTTTGGCTTTTCCTTTCTTCTTGTAGCATCCTTCCCTCTTTGCTTACGGGACCGATGTTACTGTGCAAACACGGATGTAGGGTATTTGTGTGTCTTTAGCTCAGGACATGGACAGCAGTTGTTGCAGTGCATGGAGAGAGCAGAGCAGAAGAACCTGGCTGGAAGGGCTCAGACGTATCCTGGGACAGAGGGCTGCCACTGCCAGCCAGGCTCTATGAGTATGTGGCACTTCCTATGTAGGAAGTAGAGAGTGAAAGACAAACCTTGTAGAAAAAGAGACTGTGGTGCTAGCTGCCAATGTGATTGTCCTGCATGAGGAATGGTGCCATAGACAGAGCTCCTCAGCACAGCGAGCATGGGGAAGTCCCTCACATGCAGGCGGCAAGTGACAGATGAACAAAAATGCTGTATTTGCACCTCACAGGTAAGTGGGCTGCCCAACCGTTGTACAGTCAGCTGAACAAAAGACAGAGCTGCGTGACAGAAGGGCTTGCAGGGTCTGTTAGGGCTGATCTGGGCTCAGTGGGAGAAGGTACTTCCATGTACTTGAGGGTGTGTGATCAGCCACTGCTTATTTTCAGGGGCATTCCTTGTTCCACTTCTTTGTAGTGCACATGAGAATGGACAAAATCTGCCTGTTAAACTCTGTCTAAGGCATGCTGTAGTTCTAGGTTAAGGATCTATCTTCAGTGTGATCTGTCTTCTCTGAAGGCACTTGTCTTTAGTGTGAGGGGCCCCAGCCTTTGGATAAAGTAAAAAAAATCTGTCTTCTAAAGAAAAAGCTATTAAACCGTAGCTGAAGATGACAGACTTTACCCATGGAATTATTATATTACACTATGCATTAAGTGTTGCACCTGTACCCCAGGTAAAGGAATCTTCTGCGCAGAGAACTTCTGAAAAGTTAATGTTGGTGACCACCTAAATGTTGTATGCTTCATTGCAAAAGTCAATTCAGCATTTCATGAAGTGTTTTGTACTAGAGTATGATGGTATGCCAGTTCACTTGGCATGGCATGGAAACTTCTGCGCAGAAGTCATAACAAGGCCCTCTGGAAATGTTCATCTTGCAGCCTATAAATAGGTGAGGCCTCCCAGCCCATAAGGAGTTACTACCTTACTGGCACTTTGTGAGCAGGGAGGGAAGTCATAAAATGAGGGTTTCATGACTTGGTCATGGAATTGGAAAGAGAAAAGCATCGCTTTCAGAGATGGGTAGAAGAGCTGAGCAACAGCTCAGAAAAGACTTGAGGGGGAAGATGCCTTCAGAAGACCTGGAGTGGAAGGTCCATGGACATTGTTGGAAGGTTTCTGCTTAAAAGCTGAGGAGCCTGGCTGGTTGAAAGACAGAGAGGGTTTTACTTCTCCGGAAAGGTTCTCTGACTTTCTGTCAGAGTGCCAGAAGGCTGAGTGCTCAATACTTGTTGCAACACCGAGTCTTTTGAATTTGATCAAACACAGTTTACCTTGCAAAGGATCTGAAAAGTCATTAATTCCGCACCAAAACATGTTTTACATTGACTTTTATTTCCACAATAGCTGTAGCCTATGTAAAAGACTATAGCTTTTACTCATTATAGCTTAGACTAACACTATAGCTTAGACTAACACTAGACCGTGATTATGCTTAAATGCTCAAGTTTCCAGGATCTAGAGGTGACTTTAATTCCATTTCTCATGATTTACGTATTGACCCAATAGAGTACATCCACGGCCTGCAGACTGGTTGTGAAACCAGGCCAGTTTGAAATGCTAGTGATTGATAGTCATTGCTTTGACTGGTCTGCACGGATCATGGCTGTGAGTACGATGGTAGCATTTCCCCCAGCATGTCTACTCCTGACTGTGTTGAAAGAAATGCCCTGCACTGCCTTCCTGAGCAGAGAAATGACGTTGCCTAGATCTGTTCAGGTGCATGGACATGAGGCTTATCAGCACACGCAGAAAATATTTCTTTATGACTGATGGGGTACTGTTAGATTTAACTCAATAGGTTTTCAGAGACAACAAGAATTAGCAGAAAACAGCAATCGTATCCTCTGCAGCCATTCATATAAATCTCTTGACTATGACAGTAGATTCAATAACATTTTCTACCCATTTCTGAAGCAGCCTAGCTTTTTAGTGTGAGAGCTTCATTTACTGTGAATAACATGATCCTCTTGCAATTTAGAAAACAATTAAAGATTGTGGTTACTGATGCCTCAAAACCCTGGAAATATCCAAATGTTTCCAACCTTTATTGCTGGTTAGGCAGAAAAGAATAGTCTACTCTCTAAATAAATATGTCAAAGACCTCAGTGAAACAGCATTATGAGTATCTAAAAATGTAAAAATTGCACTATAGACAGATGGTTTGAGCTTTACTGATGTTCAACTGCTTGCAGTTGCTACAGCTAATTTTACTATTTAGAAAAAGACATTTTGTCTGCAAATTAATAGACAACAAGAATCAATACTTGCTTCCAGCTACTTTTCTAGATCATAGGCAGCTTAAATCAGGGGACAAACATACTCCTGAAGTCGATACAGCAAAACCATTTGATTGCTTTTCTGCAGATCCTAAGAAAATATTTGGGAATCATTCTGTCAGCTCTCAACGAATGGAAATGTTGAGGTACACCCTAGTAAGACGTTTATCTCTCTAGCCTGCAGCGAACAGGATCTTAAAATGTTTTACAGGTCCTGTAAGTTATTTCTGCACATTAGGTAAGTCTACAATAATTAAACTTTGTTTATTAACGATGATGAGGCGACTCAGTAATTGCATAATGCTTCTATTTAACAGCATACCAAATGTTTTATGATAGCCTTAAAATCAAAATAGTCACATCTTGACTGTGATATGTTGGAAGAACTGCTATAAATATATTACATCATTAAAGAACTGATGATAAATATTTTGGTTCTAAGTGTAGCCATACAAAAACACAGTAAGATACAAATGCATTTTATGTGACAATCTGTAGTAGCTCTGAAATACCTGGCTTCCTTCTGATTTCAGAAAACAAAAGTCCTAGTTTAATTCAACCACTTTCTCCAGAAAAACAGTGTAGACTTCAGGCAATCCTACTGCTTATTAGAGCTTACAGACTTGACAGAAGGTCGGACACTGTGCTGGTGTGAGGGGTATTATGTACTGAGAGACCAAGGAGTATGTGTTTACATGCTATGGGAGTATTGATTTCAGAAATGGTCTAGTTTTCTGTCTATCTGTAAAAGCTCATTTTCTTGGTTACTCAATAAAGTCTATAAATACTGCATTCGTATCTACTCCTGATGTAATAGCTGCAAGAATATTTCCCTTGGGTAAACTGACTTGGACATACTGTGGAAAACTGATAGATAATGGTTGTACTGAGGCTAACTTTGAACTAATTATTTATATTGCATGTATAAGGAATGGATTTTTTAAAAATCTAAAATGGATAAATGTTACTTCAAGTAATAGATAATTGTATTTCAGTGCATAAAATGTACACTTGCCAGAAAAGTATCTGATCTGTTGAGAAACATTTTCCTAAAATTCCTCTTAAACTTTTTCAATGAAGAAGACTTTTGCAAACAGGAATAAATATTTTATTCTGTCTGGGGATGGATACGACAAGAAAGACGTCTCACCTTGCAGCAAGGTTAGGCTATGGGAAAAGCTTTCCAATGGTAAAACTGGTGAAGTGGTGCAGATTACCTGAGAAGCCCATCAAAGTTTCTAGACTTTCAGCTGTGTAGAGCAGATTAGACAAGTATTAGGAATCAAATACGTGTACTGGGTCCAACTCTGGAGGAAGGCTGGTAAATTGTTTCCTGGGATCATTTTAGCTTTGTTTTCTTTTTTGTTCTTTTCCCTCTCCCCTCCTCAAGAGGCTGGTCTTTAGTCCTTTTCAAAAAAGGACTGAGCCTTCATGGAAATCCCTGAAAAATCTGTGCCACCTGGATTATAGTCCTGAGGTTTCTGTATCACTAATAAAGAGTCAACTATTAAACCATGTACAAAGTTACCTGACAGAGCCAGTGCTTTTTGAGGCCATTGTTCATGGACATGCTTTCCTCTCACTCTCAGACTAAACGTGGAAATCCCCTAATGTGGACTTTCCTCTGTGGACCAACTGCAGAGTCAAAGCAGCTCTGACTCCAGAGCAACCTTCTGGCAGCCAATTGGGCAATCACTACTGGCTTATTCCCAGGGAAAGTAGATTCATAAAATCAGCCTTAATGGCCATCTGGATTAGAGATTGGCTAGTCTCATCAAGATTAATTCAGCTACCTCTTGAATATCAACAGAAATATGTATGCCACAGAGTTATGTGGACTCTCACATGACCTTCTTAAAGCAACTTCTTTTTATGTGATTTTCATTTCCAGCAGAGATGGGCTCATGGCTCATGTTGAGATGTTCACCATCTTTGGCAAGATGTCACTCTTAGAGTCATGGCCTTCAGCCTCAGGATCAAGTTTTAGTTCATTTGTTTCTCTTTTTCAAAGAGCATGCAAAAAAGATGGCATAACCATGGCAAGCACATTAATTTTAAAATACTTTCTAAAGCATTTTTATGTTATTCATTATTAAGAGGTCCTGTGCTTCACCCACACTTCACCAGGTGGCACCTAGCTCTACTGACAATGTTCTGTCAACTTTTATCTATCTTGTGATTTGCTGGGCATTTCAGATTTTCAAATTATGATGAGTGGCCTATGATTTTCTCAGGTTGTACCTAGAAGCCTTCTTTGGCAATCAGGTAATTCAGTTGCTTTCTACGTGTTTTCTAAAGGTTTTAAGATTGGTTTGTACTTTTTTAAACAAGGATATCTCAATATTCCTCAGATTTTTAGTGCTTGGTACAATCTTGTTGCTACTTATGTAGTGAGGGGCCCAAAACTGACCACAGTACTTGAGGTGCAGCCTCACCAGTGCCGAGTACAGGGGGACAATCACTTCCCTACTCCTGCTGGCCACACTATTTCTGATACAAGCCAGGATGCCGTTGGCCTTCTCAGCTACCTGGGCACACTGCTGGCTCATATGCAGTTGGCTGTGGACCAACACTCCCAGGTCCTTTCTGCCAGACAGCTTTCCAGCCACTCTTCCCCAAGCCTGTAGTGTGGCCCTGGGGTTGTTGTGACCCAACTGTGGGACCCGGCACTTGGCCTCATACAGTTGGCCTCAGCCCATCGATCCAGCTTGTCCAGATCCCTCTGTAGTGCCTTCCTGCCCTCAAGCAGATCAACGCTCCTGCCCAGCTTGGTGTCATCTGCAAATTTACTGAGGGTGCACTCAATCCCCTCATCCAGATCATTGATGAAGTTATTAGACAGAACTGGCCCCAGTACTGAGCCCTGGGGAACACCACTTGTTACTGAACGCCAACTGGATTTAACTCCATTCACCACAACTCTTTGGGCCTGGTGATCCAGCCAGGATTTTTGCCCAGAAGAGAGTACACCCATCCAAGCCATGAGCAGACAGTTTCTCCAGGATGGTGCTGTGGGAAACTGTGTCAAATGCTTTACTAAAGGCCAGGTAGACAACATCCACTGCCCTTCCCTCATCCACTAAGTGGATCACATTTTCATAGAAGGAGATCAGGTTGGTCAAGCAGGACCTGCCTTTCATAAACCCATGCTGACTGGGCCTGATCGCCTGGTTGTCCCATATGTGCCATGTGATGCCACTCAAGATGATCTGCTCTATAACCTTCTTCAGCACCGAGAGCAGGCTGACAGGCCTGTAGGTCCCCAGATCCTCCTTCTGGCCCTTCTTGTAGATGGGTGTCACAATTGCCAACCTCCAGTCAACTGGGAGCTCCCCGATTAGCCAGGACTGTTGATAAATGATGGACAGTGGCTTGGTGAGCACATCTGCCAGCTCCCTCAGCACCCTTGGGTGGATCCCACCTGGCCCCATAGACTTGTGAGTGTCTAAGTGGTGTAGCATGTTGTTGACCTTGGATGCCCCTTGGATGATGGGGGCTTCATTCTGCTCCCTGTCCCTGTCTTGCAGCTCAGGGTTCTGGGTGCCCAGAGGACAACTGGTCTTTACTATTAAAGACTGAGGCAAAGAAGGCATTGAGTACCTCAGCCTTTTCCTCGTCCTTTGTCACTATGTCTGCCCCCACATCCAATAAAGGAGGAAGATCTCCTTCACCCTCCTTTTGTTGCTGATGTATTTATAGAAACTTTATTGTCTTTTCTGCAGTAGCCAGATTAAGTTCTAATTGGGCTCTGGCCCTTCTAATTTTCTCCCTGCATAACCTCATGACATCCTGGTAGTCCCCCTGAGTTGCATGTCCCTTCTTCAGAAGTTCATAAACTCTCCTTTTTTTCCCCAAGTTCCAGCCACAGTTCTCTGTTCAGCCAGGCCCATCATCGTCCCCACTGACTTGCCTTTCAGCACATATGCATATTAATATAAAAGTTAAAAAATGTAGTACAGATGTTTAGGGATTTGTTTGCCTACCAATCTGGCTTTGTTAACCAGTGGCTCAAAACTAGTAACAAAATAAACATGTTATACAATGTTCCGCCTGTAGGACTTTCAATGCTGGCAGGGGAGCTCTTGAAGAGACGAAGGGGGAAGTTGCTTTCGCCTTCAGACCAGCTGCAGGCTGTGGTGTGGGTAACACAAGGACTTTGGCCACTGCAGCCAGTGTGGTCTTAATGGGAGGCTATGCTGAAGCATAAATTCAGTTCAGTTTGGATTTATATCGTATTTTCTCTTCCTCCTGAACGTTCATACTGGAAGCTGGCACTGCATCTGAGAGAACAGACTCTGTCCAAAGGACTCAAGATATGTATAGGGATCAATCCAAAAAAATACAGGATGCAGAAATAACTTGCTGAAAATTAGTTATTTGAACCACAGCCACATCAAGCTTTTCTGCTTCTTATAGGCAACCATAAATCTATAAAACTTAAACTATCCTTCCCTTCTTGCGTTTTGCCAAGAAGTTACACAAAATTTCCTGATCAGCATTTTTCTCAATGCTTTTTCGCAAGGCCTGGTGTTATAACTTATCTTTATTTAAGCCTGGAATAGTGCCAGAAATGGAACTGAAGAACTGTTCCTCGGTCATTTCAGGAGGCAACGTCTGACTTTTGCCCTGTGTGAAAGAAAAACTTCCCAAAAAAATGTCATTACAGTGACTGGATAGTTGCTTGTGACTGCAGCCCTCGCCCTGGAGAGCAGGGAGCCCGCTTCCTCCTGGCGCAGGGACAAGGTGGAGCTGGGGTGGTACTGTCTCCCTCAGCATTAACCCGGGCTGTTGGCTGGCCTTCAAAGGAGGGAATAACGCATTACTGAAGCAGATGGCAAAGCCTGGCTTCTCCCGCTCCTTTCCTCTACACCTCCTGCAGGTGTACCTGCATCCTTTGATATTCTTAAAATCAAAGGGAGCTGCTGAAAAGTCTGCCTAGGACTTTTTAAAATCCTCATCAGCAGTCCTTGCAGGTCAGGTAAGATTGATGGCTGGGTATGCCCCTGTTTTCATCTTTTTTTGATCAATACAATTGCATCAGAGGCTGCTGGTGCCCGGAGGTAGGGAGCTGGGTGCAGTACAGTGCACACTCGCGCATCTAAATGAGCTGTGTGACCAGAATACAACAGCACGGTGTGTTTGGGATACACAAACCCTTAGAAACAAAGACTACTAGCGGTGAAAAGGATCGACGTGTTGAGAAGTACCAGCCAAACAGCTCTGCAGTTTTTTGGAGGTTATGTTTTCAAGCCCTTATGTTTTACGAGCAATGCTTAGGCACGGTAGAAGTGGCCAGGATGTGAAAAGAACAAACAGTTCAATGTCAAAAGCAAATCATGTGGCTGCAAGTCAGCCTGCTTGCTTGCCGCACTAAAAGTGCAGCCAGGTTACAGCTGGAAATTCCCACTTGGGACATTAAATTAGAAACTGTTTTGTGCTGAAAACAGCAGGGATGTGGGGGAGAGACAGCCATCCACTACAGCAGGGAAACTCCCGTGTTCTCAAGAGGGTTTCAAGAAGGTGGAAAATCAGATTTTGGATGAAGGTGAAGCAGCAAAGGTACCTGAAGACTTCCTGCAGTCCACTGAAAACCTTGATCTGGAGCTATTGACTGTGCCGCTCTGCCACGCTGCCTGTGCCTGCCTCCAGGCTTCCTCGGGCAGCAGCTGCTCTCCCTTTGGGCAAACCAGTCCCACCGCTGTGCCCAGTGCCCCACCGCCTCTGGGCAGCCGCCAGCACGCAGGGGACAGTCGCAGCAGCACCCGGTCAGACAAAATCAGTGGGAACTTGCTGCCAAAGCCTGATTCACACAGGCACACACCAGCAGAAGAAAGCCAAGAAGGCCTGGGGAGAGTTTTTTCTGTAGAACTCCTCTCACTCTTCTTGCTTATTTTTGGCAAA
>KL278655.1:33617-51891 GCA_000699545.1 Podiceps cristatus
TCCCCACCTCTGCTCCTGCTCCCTTATCGCCGCATCTTTTACACCTGCCTGCAGCAGCCTTTCAGCCAGTCTTTCCTCTGCCCTGTAACTCCAAGCCCTTTTTCTCTCCCACCGCCACGCACCCTCCCCTGAAGAGGGGCATCTAACCCTAGAGCCTCCGCTGCCGCCCCGGGTGTCTGAGCTGCCACACGTGACAGCAACCTGTCCATCATACACCACGAGTAGCGCGGCAAGGTCGGCCACACAAATCTGTTCACCAGCCAGCACAGTGATGTGCCAGAACGGCCCCCCCTAGCTTAGCAAATGTCAGTTCCAGCGCTTTGAAGTCCATTTCATCCCATATTGTGCTGCAGCATTTGCTCACAACTCCTGACAGCACTACACCCTTATTGTACGGGTATCGGACCACAGCCCAGGCTAGAAAACCACACGCAGGACCAGACAAAGCTCCTGTCTGGGCTCCTGCTGCTCTCTCTGAATGCCCTGCACCGCTGAGCTAGAGACACCTTTTATTGCCCTTCAACAGCAAGCATGGGAGGATGCCCGTGCTGGGTGGGTGGGGAAAAAAAAAATCTTTCTTCTCTTTACAAAAAAACCCAAAACGGTTAGCTTGGAATCCCTTAATTGCATCTGGACATTAGTCAAGCAAAGGTGTGGTGAGCTAATTAAGATGATTGTCAGTGTTTTTCATTTCCTGCCTCTAACATGCCTGTAATTGGGTACCTTTCTCTTTATTTGAGAGATACACTGAAAAATAACAAACTTAGCTAACCTTTTTTGCTCCTCTTTGTTGCTTATTTCCCTGACCTCTCTGGTGGCATTGTGGGCACCAGTTTAAGATGAAGTATGACTGCCATGTAAGCCTAGCAGTGATTTTCAGACGGGCTGTGCACACCTCTTCAGCCTTTTTAAGTTGCCCGTTTCCTGTATGCGAGTCCAGAGGTATTGCTTTCAGTATTCTAGGGGCAGAGCTGAAGGGGGGTCCCCTGGGACAGACCAGGCAAGCTACAAAGCCCATTCCCCACTGCAGCTTTCCAGACACATCAGTTCCTAGATGAATCATAAGAGCGATGGAGAAGCGACTAGCAATACGTAATGGGAAGCTACAATGAAGTCACAGTAACTATTGAGTGCCTGATGCCTGAAAACTGAGAAATGTGGGAATAGAGAAGTAGCAGCAGTCAGGTTAAATTTTGCTTTGAAATTCTTCTTACTATGAGTCTGGTAGGGAGGGTGAGGGAAAAATGCATATATGGAAACCTCATAAACTGCAACATCAGGTTAGAGTTGTATTTAAAAACATCCTACAGCAAAAGCTCTTAATATTCTTCGAAATAGCTTTTCCACTATACAATTCCCTTACAGTTTCTCATTACCTGAAGAAAAAAAATGCGCACCCTCATTTAAGCAGCTTGTTTGCTAAAGCTCTAGTTTTCGTTTCCTTCAGGAAACGCTGGAATTATCTGGGCTCACTGTGTGCTAAGGTTACACCTACCCCCTGCTGTGCCTCTGCTGCAATGCCATAAAACTTTCAACTCTTTCAGCAAACTGTTTTTCAAGGTGGCTGCACAAGATGTTTGTATAAGCAGCATTCCCCCCCCCCTTTTTTTCCACCCCCAGACCTTCCTGCTCCCTGGGATTCCTCTACTTCGTAAACAAGGGGTTTTGAGAGTCTAATTATCTGTCATAGAAACTTTGTAACTCTGAAGCCACAACTTGGCACTGGTAGCAGCTGCACAAAGCTCTGCTCAGAAGTACCCCTCGTAACAGCTCTATCTACAGGTAAGCAGGGGCATTCAGCTACTTCAGGGACTGCTGAGGGGCCAAGAGTCCTCTGCTTCGAAATTGTTATCTGATGTGAAGACAGCGGAAGTCTCTCAGATATCCTCTTGCAAAACTTGAAGAACTCAGTTACATCCTGAAGCTGCTCAACCAGGCTGGTTCCCAAGCCCTCACCTCTGGCTTGGTGAAATTCCAGCATTAGAGAGGGGAAGGCAGGAAGAGCATCAGATATATGGTCCCCCAAAATGCAAAACAGCTGGGAGCAGGAGCAGGGCAGAAGCCTCATTGGGGCTGCCTTTAATAGCCCAGAAATTGAAGTATCTACCCAGAGTTTTGTTTTCTAATCTTTACAAACTTTAATTCAAAGATGGGCCTCAACTACTAACATGAAGTTATAAATGCCGTGCTCTTCAGAGGTACAGAATGGATGTCTGTTCATCTGGTCTGTACCTTCTCTACTGTGTATTTCACTGCACTGCTATTCTACGCTCAGAAACATACCAACAGAAGAAACAAGGATGTGTCCGAACAGCCAATTGCTCTGATCATCTGAATGCTTGTTCAGAGGATGCTGGACACTGGGATCAGCTGCCTGACCTCTAACTGCCTGGGAAACACGGGGTGGGGATCTTTGCCTTGATCCAGTTTTTCCATCAGAGTTCTCTTAATTCAGAGGAAGTTTTAAGAGAAAGATTAGGAGCACCTCTCCTATGAGGACAGGCTGAGAGAGTTGGGCTTGTTCAGCCTGGAGAAGAGAAGGCTGCGGGGAGACCTGATTGCGGCCTTTCAGTACTTAAAGGGGGCCTATAGGAAAGAGGGGGAGAATCTGTTCAGTAGGGACAATGGTGATAGGACAAGGGGTAATGGTTTCAAGCTGAAACAGGGTAGGTTTAGATTAGATGTAAGGAGAAAATTCTTTACAATGAGGGTGGTGAAGCACTGGAACGGGTTGCCCAGAGAGGTGGTGGATGCCCCATCCCTGGAAACATTCAAAACCAGGTTGGACAGGGCTCTGAGCAACCTGATCTGGGTAATGGTGTCCCTGCTCACTGCAGGGGGGTTGGACTAGATGACTGCTAGGGATCCCTTCCAACCCAAAACATTCTATGATTCTATGATTACCAAGCATAAGCAGGCATTTTCCTCTGGGCCAGAAGTCAGTCCAGAACTAATTTCCAAAGGAGAGCGCAATTCTCTGCTTGTTCTCTTCTGTGAGTAACACTCCAAGGCTCCCCAGGAATGTTCTCCACAGTCAGGATTTGGTCTTAAACTCTAGGCAAAAGACACTGACCTTTACATCTAGAAACAGCAAGTGGTAGGTCTGGGTTTGGGATGTGACTGCAAATCAAACAGCAGGTATTCCAAGTATATATCCAGGTATTCCAACTTGGGTAATGGATAACCTCCCTGAGCTCTGGTCAGCAAGCTGCTGCAAGACAAGGATGTGCACAGGGACGGTACGATTACAGCACACCTAAAGTACTGAACAAGACAACAGTGAAAATAGCCTGTTGGGACACCCACTTCATCATCACCCACTAACAGAAAAAGCAAGTTCCCTGACGACTGTTCTATGAAGAAAAGCCAGATAGCATCAGACAAGAAACAAGGTGTATCTTTAATACTTAAATAAAAAAATTAATTTTACTTTTTAAATTTTAGGCATGTGGGATTTTTAATTGTGTAATATTTTAATTGTGTGGGAAAGGTATTGGATAGCTCACCAATTCATTTGCCATTTTCAGAAATAAAGTTGTTGTTGGGGTTTTTTTTAATATATGTAAGTGACAGTACAGTCTAAGGGAAGAGACAAGTCAGGAAGAATCTGTATGTTACCCTATCAGACTACTTCTCATACATTTTCCCACCCTACACTTTTTACATCTGTGCATGCTGTAGACTATAACTGAAAGCAAATCTGATGCAAAAAAAATCCACAAACTTAATCCTTCATACTTTTTTGACTTCCGAAAAATGGAAACTACAACATTCACAACATTATGCTTGGGAAATGTTTCAAATTACTATTGTGTTGAATGACTGTCTAGGAAGGAATAGGTGGTATTACTCTTACGGAGAGTTACACTGAAAAAGTCAATTTGTTTCTTAGTAAGTATCCATTTTAAGTAGTGATTATAAAGAACAGTGATGAAGGAAGAAGAAAACTACTCAAGGACTACTAGGCATCTTGACCCAGGAAAAAATGTGGAATTCACCCTTCTTACAATGGATGTAACTAGAGTAATCTGCATGATTTGTAAATCTGGAGGTTATTTCACCTCCTGCATGAGTATGCTATAAGTAGGGATTTTTTAAAGTATCTGTATGTTATTCCCTTGTTTCCTTTTTTATTTACCTGTTGGTAAATAGATTCTTGATACCTTCATTCCATTACAGCTTGTCTGGTTGTTGCCATTACAAAAGTCTATGCTCCAGAAGGAACCCAAGCCCTTTGGCAACCATGCAATTTTCACACAAAAATTCTGCTTAGTTCTTTAATGGGCCAGATATCTTATACACCCTCTGGGGATGGAAAAAAACGAGCTCCACAGGCATAAGACACCTAATTTCAAATTGGTGTTTTTAAATATCAGTTAGAAATGGTTCTTAATAACATAGACATGTTTACTTAATGATTCACTTTGCCTTAATTACACAGTTACAAGCTGCTGTGATTCCATCCTGCATTACTACACATGGTCTTCTTCAAATGAATTATTATTTCTGAAAAAGAGAATTAACTGGAGGAATACATTTTTAGGCCAACCCCGCAGCTTTCTTGCTTTAGTTGACCAGCCAGTCCTGTATCATGAAAAAGAAGCAGATTTCTGATGCTGAGAGATATCATGGTTGTGCCTCTTCACTTCTTCTAGCTGGATCGTTGGGAATTTTACTTGTTTTTCAAACCATTTGGCTACAGTGAGAAGCTGCTTCTCCTGGAATGAACGTCCAATGAACTGAAGCCCAACTGGCAAGCCTCTCTGTGAAAGAGCTGTAGGAACATTTATGGCTGGCAGCCCTAAAAGAACAAAAGATACACATGCAAAGACTTACTATTAAACAAATCCAGTTGGAGTAACCTTTGTAACAATTCTAAGAGAGCTAGAAAAATATTATGTAGAGGAAAAAGACTAGTTAAAATAATTTGAGTCAATGAACTAAGGATACTGCTAGGTGATCATGAGAAATGAATTAGAGTGATTTAAGGAGTCAGCATCCTCTGAAAAGATAATCAACTCTCCTTAGAAAGAGATTTCAGTCTCTGGAACTTGAGTGGATTCATTTTATCTGCAGCCCGCACTCAGCTCCAAGGTGCCCCACTTCAAAAAATCTAGTCTTACATTTTAAAGTATTTAATAAACAAACTAGCCTTATAACTACTTATCATTGTAAGACTTACAACACTGGAATGAAATATCTTAATTCTAAAGAGGAGGTTAAATAGCTGAAGGGGACAGACATTAAAAAAGACTAGACAGGGGAAAACATGGTTGAATTCCTGTCCCTGCTCACCAGCCATGTTTGCAGCCTGTGTTAGGATGTCATCTTGCGCGCTGCGGGTTCTGTTGTCTTCTTTGATGAATTCCATATATGGTACTGCATCACTCAGAGTGGTAGGAGTGAGTAAAATATCAACACCGCTCCCAAAAACCTTCACAAAGTCATCGGCAATGAGACGCCTGACTTTCTGTGCCTTGATAAAGTAATTCTCATAGTTCCTAGAACAAAATATGGACATGAGGGCCTGACACTTTAAGGTCAAAAATACAGAAGTTAATTTCTTAGTTACTGTAGAAAAGTCCAATATTCCTTTTGGCTGAAAGACTAACACCGGTACTTGAGTTTTTGATATACCAGCAGCGTAGTCATCAAATATGGTGTTCATGCTCTCGTACCAATGAAGCTGTCCAAGAAGGAAGAGCTGAGGGCATACTGCTGAAGAAAGGTGAAGGGAAAACAAAACCCTAGTTTACAATAATTAACTAAAAATCAAACGACCGTTCTGAAACTAAACTGTGTATTGAATTTCACTGCAGGGCAGCACAGCAAAGCCTAGAAACAATACAGAACTAAGCAGGCCTGGAAAATAGGCATTAGTCATTTAGGATTCAATCAGCAAGATACTTAAAGCATACAAGAGTCCCATCATCTAGAGAGGACTCCAAATGGACTTAAAACTACATATGTGTTTGTAGTATACTGCTCTGTAGAATACTAGAAAGACCTTATCTATATTCTCATGTAAACATGTGGTCTATGAATTTCTAAACTGTCTTTACACAATTTTGAAGCAGAAACAAATTAGTCAGCTTTATGTCTAGTGTTCCTTTTAACTTCATATGCAGAACTGGTAAATGTTAAATCCTTAAATTCAGTGAAGTTCACTTTCAAAAGTAATTGCTATCTAAAACCACAGCTATTAAAAAAAAGAAAAGGAGGGGGTATTAAAAACTGCTACAAGCCAGGGTGTTTGTAGATAAAACAACTGAAACTGCACAAAAGCCACATTGTTAAGAGTAATCTAAATATTTAAGTTTCTAAAAAGCTGCAACGAAAATGACTTTATCAATAGACAGTAGATTCAAGTTAAGAAGTATCATGGGAATTAGCCCTTTTTCTACAATCATTTCTGAAATCATCCTAGCTGTTAACTTCAGAAAGCCCCTAAGTGCCCCATCTAACACATCTTTTAAATACCTCAGGGATGGTAACTCCACCACTTCCCTGGGCAGCCTGTTCCAGTGCCTGACAACCCTTTCAGTGAAGAATTTTTTCCAAATATCCAATCTAAACCTCCCCTGGCACAACTTAAGGCCATTTCCTCTTTCTTGTCCTATGTTACTTGGGAGAAGAGACCCACACCCACCTCGCTACAACCTCCTTTCAGGCAGCTGTAGAGAGTTGTAACGTCTCCCCTCAGCCTCCTTTTCTCCAGGCTAAACCACCCCAGCTCCCTCAGCCGCTCCTCACAGGACTTGTGCTCTAGACCCTTCACCAGCTTCGTTGCTCTTCTCTGGACACACTCCAGCACCTCAAGGTCTTTTCTGTCGTGAGGGGCCCAAAACTGAACACCGTATTCAAGGTGCAGCCTCACCAGTACCAAGTACAGGGGGACAATCACTTCCCTACTCCAGCTGATCCCACAGTTCCTGATACAAGCCAGGATGCCGTTGGCCTTCTTGGCCACCTGGGCACACTGCTGGCTCATGTTCAGCCAGCTGTCGACCAGCACCTCCAGGTCCTTTTCCGCCTGGCAGCTTCCCAGCCACTCCTCCCCAAGCCTGTAGTGTTGCCTGGGGTTGCTGTGACGCAAGAGTGGGACCTGGCACTTGGCCTTGCTGAAGCCCATACAACTGGCCTTGGCCCATCGATCCAGCCTGTCTAGGTCTCTCTGTACCACCTTCCTACCCTCAAGCAGATCAACGCTCCTGCCCAGCTTGGTGTCGTCTGCAAACTTACTGAGGGTGCACTCGATCCCCTTGTCGGGATTGTTGCTAAAGATATTAAACAACTTCCTGAACAATCACCTAGTTATTTTACAGATATCAAAAGCAAGATAAAAATAATCTGTAAAATGCAACATTTGCAGGAGACACAGATGGTTTTTCTCTACTATGTATTCTAAGAATGCTTTCTGAACCCTGGGTTCTGTTCTTCAAAAGCAACTTACTGGGGACAGGAACACCAATTGCATATTACTTCACAGAAGAATGAACTACATGAATCTTAAAGTAGCCTCAGGAAAGTTGGTCTGGACAGAAGGAGCCAGAAGGAGCACACTTGGCAGGAATATCGTCATTCCATAAAAGCTGGTTGTTACATACTGACTGACAGCATTCCTCTCTCTGAGAGCAGCTAGAAGTCACATCTGATGAATACTCTTGCTGACAGAGCTCTTTCTGTAGTGGACTTGCTTTGAGACTGATTACACGACTAATATTTCTGTTAATATCTGAACAAATTAAGACAGAGAAAACCAGCACTCTTATTAACGTAAATTAGGACTGTTGGATAAGGATTGAAAACTAAGAAAAGAAGTCAAATTGCACCAGCTTCTCTACATGAGCTGGATAAAAACCTGTCTTCTGTAAGTTCATCAGTTCAGTACCTTTGCCAATGCCTTCCTTTCCCTGTATACTGAGGTAAAGAACTACAGTTAATTTAATTGCTGTACCTTCTGGCTTTCTCTGGAAGACCTCACTAGAATTATTCCAGCAGTTTTCCTATGCAATTTTAATGAGATTAACAGCTACAGAACTTTTAACACTATGACAGTAATGGCTTCAGTATGATTTCAATGTCATACCATAGGATATATTTTTGCTTAATTTAACTCATAGGTGCCAATAATACTCTGGTAGGGGGAAAAAAAATGCTAAGTTGTTTTATTTATTTAAATTAAGAGGCTCACTGGAAAGACTAAGGAAAAACATTTTCATTCATTATTAACAGTTCACTAGGTATTATATACCTAAAGCAATAATAATACTACAAAAAGCTACTAGTGTAGGGACTATTTTTTTTTTTTATGTCATGACAATTAATCACTATTTACTTAAAAAATTGTTAACTTGGCAAATTTGAGTTTCAGGATGTTCTGCTTACTGTTTCAACAAGAAATAGTTTCCTGATAGAATTCTTCCTCTTACAACATCATTAAAGCCTTCTCGTCGTGTTGCAGCATACATAATTTCTGTGGATTTGTTCATGCCAGAACGGTGTCCTGAACAGAAAAAAACAATTTGGAAATTAATTCTTTTTGTAATCCTTAAGATTTAACAACATAAGGTAATGTGATACATAGTAACACAATAGGCCACTGTTTGCTGCAGTCTGACATGCTACTATTCTGGAAAAACAACAAAGCATATTTCTGTTTTATTATAGAAATATTACACAGATTTTAAACCAAGACACGTCTCTAGAAGTGAAATACACTAAAATATGTATTTATTTACTCATTTTCATTTGGACCGTGTTTTCATTCTATTCCATCTTGGAGAAGTAACACCAAACATTCAACCATGAAAAGCATATCTATTAAAACTAATCCTTTTTAATGGTATCCAGCAATGTTTCTGTTGTCTGAGAAAAAAGGTTTTTTTCCAAAGGCCTTACCATATTCCAGTCCATCAAACCTGGCCATATTTGATGCCACTTCTGCTGTGCACAGCACATGATAGCAGACAATTGAGTATCGAGTGTGTGGTAGACTCACTTCCATTACTTTAGCACCTGCATTCTTAAAGAGGTCAGCAGCCTTCGACCAGAGAGACAGAATTTCACTAGAAAGCCCTGGTGCATGATATTCCTTAGAGAAAAACAAAAAGGAGAGTGATTTTACATATGGGTTTAGTTCTAATGGCAATTAAAAACCACAAATAAACCTTGCTAAAAGTACGTTGAAACTATATGATTTAAAGTACTTAAAGGTTTTTGCATCCTTTAAATATTATACAATCAAGCACTATTAAATTAACAGGATTCAGTCTTCTTAAGAATATTATGTTCACTTCAGTAGGATCAACCTACATATCACACATCACAGAATTTCAGCAGTTTCTACTGAAGGAGAAATTGCTTAGTTATCTACTTATTTGTCTGTTCATGAAGACTATACCACACTGCTCTGCAGTTTGTGGGCAGAAACTCTTCAGGTTTAAATCCTAATACTAGGGCTGCTGTGAGAGGAAAGATAAAAAGGAACTATGGCCACAGCATATCTCAGTAGCTACTGGCGTGCCTTGGTGAAACAAACAAAGCAACCCACCAAAGAAGAACTACAATCGAGGGGTCAGGAGAAGACTTAGATAAGCTATGTTCCTGTTTAAGAGCCAAGTTGAAGATACGCTATTAAAATCCTCTTTTTTTTTTGAAGATACTTGCTGTAGTTCTAACCCACTATATCAGGGTCATAATACTGTCTGACTTCTGAGTAGCTATAACTCATGTTTAATATATGCATATATCTGTTCAGGACAGATAATCTGTAGCAACAGAAAACAACTGTCCAAAGGATATAAATAATTAATCAATACTACTATCTTAGATTTATCAAAATCTAAACAGTAGGTAGCTAATTAATTGCTAGGCATACATTTTTTGCATTCCACAGATCCTGAACGATTGGTCAGTGGACATGTCTGTTTACACAATTAAATCTTTTGGTATACCTGTTCTAGTATAGGCTCAAATACCAAGAATCAAACCAATAAATGTTATTCACATTGTCTCTTTGCAGGCAGAGCCTTTACTAAATTAAAAATAGTCTGAAGTCCCAAATGTTGTGACTAAATTGCAAGTATCTTTATAGTCACAAACATGATTGAATTGCATACATCAGAAGCCAGATTACAGTGGCCTTTCAATCCCTATCAGAGCTCTGCGAATCACAGCTCCTTGCGCTACTCAATCCCCTTCAAAATTTATACACCGCCACTTACACAAGTAACTCAAAGCACTGCAGAAACCACTACTAACCTCATTGTATGACAAGGCACTAAAAGTGACTTGTTTGAGGTTATACAGGTGACTGAAGAAAAAGCAACAGAGAGAATGAAGAACTGAAGTTCCCTGTTTCCCCTGGAACATCCCAACAGCGCTTCCCATAACAACAACAAAATGTTTTAGATGAAACATTAGCATATGCTCACTCCAAATCGCCTGCACAAGCAAAAGAGCACATACTGCTCTTTTCCAGGAGCTGCTCGTACTGTCTTCACTCTTTTAAATGCTGAGAGACCAGGAAGTGATGGGCAAGATAGAAATAGTTTTTTGTTAGGTGTCCTGTTTGCTGTTCCTGTCCACAATTGTTGACAGGATTTAAATGTTACCTTCGGAATTCCTATTGAGAGCTTGCTGACATCAGTCAAATTGGGTAGTTCAAATGACTTAAAGTTGTCCTGAACTGTGGTAGAGTCTTTAGGATCATGTCCAGCAAGTGAACCTGAAATATGACACAACATACTCAGAACGGGAAAATGTACAGTGGGTAGCCAGAATTCAATTTGTTTTGAGACGATGTTGTAAACAAAGATACGTTGTATACAAAGATATATGAAGCAGTAATACCTAACACAACTGCTGCGTCGTCCACACATCTGGTTAGGATTCCTGGCACATCCATGGAGTTCACTAGAGGAATGAGACCATGGCGAGAGATCAGTCCATATGTTGGCTTTAAACCTACTACACCACAGTGAGCTGCAGGGTTTCTGGTAGATCCTCCTGTGTCTGACCCTAAAGCTCTATAGTTTCAAAAGGATTATCGTTAGTAAAATAATTCAGAACATTTCCAAATAATAAAAATGTATGGCTTTAAGATGCATAGATTTAAACCCATGTGAATTCTTCCAGGTTAGAAGTCACAATAACACAGTCTAAATTTCAGTCTGTTCTCTGTATCTGCTATTTTTCATCTGCTCTCTTAATTTTTCTTAGGGCCTCTGAATTAGTCATCAGGAGAGCCCAGTTCTCTCCACAAAGCAAAGGCAGACAGGCAGGATTCAGGCCATCTGAATATGGCCCTAAATATCTGCTTCTACCTTTTCTGTTGGTGTGTTCCAATTCTGTGTCCTCCAAGAGATATGTCTCATATAATTTAGTGTACCATTTTCAGACGCTGACATCTTATTTATTCAATAGCCAATACACGATGAAGCAGCATTTTCCAGTACACAAACAGCAACACAGTACACTGCTCCTAATAATAGGGCATACTTTTCAAAGTCTAGGATGTTTTTCCCATTTCCAAGCCTACAAAGCATAGCATCAGAACGCCCAGTTAAGAGTAGCTTAGGTACGTTTTTCGAAACCAGTATTTTTTTTTTTTAAATTGACTTCCTTATTTGTTCTTTCACAGGCAAAACCTTGTTCCTTCTAAACTGAAATTTTTATTTCAAAAATTGTAATGGAACTGGAAATTCAGACTGAAATGAAACCTGCTCTTCTCTTGTTTGTAATAATTTTAACTTAAGCACTCTTTAAAAAAATAAAACGGCTTTCATCCAAATCTTTGCCAAAAATAAATTAAACTTCAGGAGGAGGTATAATTTTTATTGAATCCTGTAAGTGACTTTTCCCATAGGTATCAGTTTCTGAATTGGCTGAACCAATTCGATTGACTTTGCTGAAGTGGAATTTTTTCAAAGCTTTTGAGTTGATATAAAACATCCTCAATTTTGTAGCATTTCTGTACATCCAATTCTCAAATTGAAAAGACAAAAACTGGCAGCATTCCTGATGCCTGAAAGAAACTAATAGCATGGATATACAATAGGTTATAGGCAATAAAATAGCTGGACAAAAAAATCTCCCTGATCTGACAAAGTGCTGAGTAGTGCAAAATGGGAGTTCAGCATGTCCAACAACATAAGAGAAGGTGTCAGACCCTATCGGGATCAGGCCATTCTGGCTCAGGACAAGGACCAACAGTCCTTGGGAATGGCTGCACTGAGTTCATTTGCAATAGTATTCAAATGTTGAGTAGACTACATCCTAGCAAAGGGCAATGAGATAAAAAGAGGTATCATTAATAAAAATAATGAAATAAATTGGGCTTTCTATCTAAAAACATATTATTAAAAAGTTGTAATCAACATTAGCAAAAAATATTTTAACAGTAAAATAGATGCTTATAATATAGTCTATGGGTAAATAAGAACACAGTAAACGAAGAGCATTCTTAAACACCTTCCAGTTAAGAGCACAACTGAAATAATTTTCTGTAAAATGTGTTCCACTATGTAGCTCTAAAACCTGCATAAAATGAAAGGTGCAAAGTTTTAAAGATCAGATTTCTTTTAAGAGTTGGATGGGAAAAATAGTATAGACAACTGATTTGTCAAATAGTGTGTTGCTATTCCATGCAGATAATAATTGTTTCAAAAAAAAAAAATCCATCTTGTTTAAATTCCTTTAAAAAAACCCCAACAAACAAACCAATCCCCCCAAACTAAAACTGTCTCCTAACTTTTTAAAACAGACAGGTTTGTAAGTATCTGTGTATCGTTTTGTTAAGTAAGGGATTAGAAAGCTTTTAGATCCCAAATCTCATGTATTATTACATAACGCTGCTATGAAAACAAAGGAGGGGAGGAAAATTATACTGTTACAAATTAAGGGACCTCTTCATTTGATGAATTACATTTTCAACGTGTAGTTGTGTAATGCACTTACTGAGGAAGATGATGTGTCACAAACGCCATGTTAATTTTAAGACAGTATGCGGGAATAACAATAAAACTGTCATTCCTTTACTGCCATTATCATTTTATTTCATGCAGTGTAAGTGGTCAAACCAGTGCACCGAATAACAGTCAAAATGAATAAGCCTGAATTCGCTTACATGGATTCATTGTGGCTTCATGAAATGCCATGAATAAAATAGAGATGCTGAAATAAATTTTTGCGTGACAATGCCAATAACCCTCCCATTTCAAACTAGATTATGAGAAAATTATAAAATGAAAACCTTGCAGCATACTTTGAGACATTTAATAAAAAACAATTTTTTAAAAGCCTCTTACGCAAAACATGTGAAAGATGACACAGCAGCCGCACTGCCTCCTGAGCTCCCTCCTGTTATGACCCAGTTAGACTCTTCATCCTCAGAATGGGATTTTGGGTCAGATCTCTCCTTGTACTGTCTTGAATAACTCCAGGGATTTCTGACAGGTCCAAATACCCCATCTGTACTCCCAGATCTAAGATACTCAGACAGGACAAATACAGAAGTGACAGATGACACACTCCGTTCACCAAGTTTTCTTTCTTTATCCAATTCATCTGAGCAAATTCAGTTTCAACACAAAAAGACTGATGTACATAAATACTTGTGCAGTCAGCTGCAACAATGTTACACAGAGCTGTGAAGTTTACAGATCTTCATCCCTTTCTGCCACAGAGTCTGAACTCCTAACCTCTTTCGAACTTCTGCTAATGCCACTGAAAAGAATGCAATCACAAAAACCATGAAACGGATTTAAGGTACATAACAGTAAAGCTGCAGGTCGGTTTCAAAACAAACGTGCTCTGGTTTCCTAACCCTGCATTTGGAAAAGGCAAAAGATGACGACCACAGCCTTGTGGAGAATGATGCTGCTAGAAATGGCGGGGAAAGACCCACAATAGCAGGAACAAGCACCTTGCTGTAAATAACAGTTACTCACTCTGTAGCCCTCTCCTGAGGCTACCGTCTGCTGGTTCAGGGTGCCAGACTGGCTTCTCAGAAACTGGTTTCAGTCAACCTGTGGTCACCTCAGTGTGAGCTGCCACCAGAAGTGGAGGCAGGGGGTACCGTCCTCCTTCCTTGCAACCTCCACCCCACATTCACCCTGGCCCCAGTGCCAGCGTCACTAGCCAAATCATCAGATCGAGTGGGCAGCTGACATAGCAACTGAAAACTAACCTTACCGAGACATCGTTACTTTTGAGCTGGATCAGCTCCCCGATCCAGCTCATGGTGCAGCGGTGTTGCTGCTAGCATAAGAGACCACGCAAACACACAGACCAGAGATGAGACTCTGGGGGTGGGACAAGCTTTTTTAAGAGAATCCTGTGCTTTAATCAGCTTAGACCAGGTGAACATTACATAATCAGGTTTTTCCATGCTTTTTCCCTGCTCTTCCTCTGAAGAGTGTCTCTTTGACATAGAAATGACTTTATCCAAAACAATACAAAGTATTTCCACTCTATCCATGCGAATTCCCAATCGAACCTGTGTCTTTGGTTTAGAGAAAATAAAACCAAAACACAAGACTTACTGTTTCCCACAGGTAACTAAAGTCCCAGACATTCCTTTCCAGACCCAGTAGTTGTGGCGACAGTGACTCCCATCCCTAACGGCCCAGTGCTATAGCTTGGCTGCCTTCGCTGATTTGCTGGAGAATCAATTTATGGGAGCATTTTCCAACGTACTCCTGACAAAAAGTCAACATCAGCTTAGCCAATTTAAAGTGTTGCTCTAGATTAGCTTGTCTGCAGCAAATCAGGGAGTAGTCACACAAATTACTCCAGTGGCTGACTGACAGAAGCAGTGACTGCCATCAGAGGCACGACATAACTAGCAAAAAGTAAAAACCACCAGTAAGGAGGGAGAAACAGGCTGCAATTAATTGGTGGTGTAACCTATTCCACTAACACACTACTGGATCTGGAAGAAGTCTGTTTGTCCTTGGCCTTCTGTAAAGGCTGTACCGCTTCCTCCACCTCCAACACAGCTGTAGTCAAACACTATGTGCATGAAACTCAGCATTTGTATCATTTACACAACAGAATAATTTCAGAGAGAAATTTACCCAACTCTACATAATCTTCACAGGTAAGTATTCATTATTTTCTAACTTCACAGAAAGAGGAATGAAGGATTGATTACACGTAGATCATAACAAATGGTGTGTATTCTATTTACTGTGCAATCACACATTAAATATAATAAAAATCACTCACCCCATTGCAAATTCATCTAGGTTTGTTTTTCCTAAAAGCACAGCTCCTTGATCCAGTAATTTCTGAACTACTGTAGCATTGTAAGGGGAAATGTAACCTGAAAACAATCAGAACAATTAAGAGAGTGATTGGTGAGATACAGCTGATTTTTAGAAGTAGCTACTCTGAACACTTCAAAGTTGTCATTATTTGTGCATAAGAATTATCAGTTCACGTGCCAAAATTCTGCTTCAAAATAACATCAGTTATTTCCAAAATTTAGCAAAACTAAACCAAATACTGTTTTGTTTGCAATTTCTCTTTTTCTCCACAACTTACAACCAAGTAATTCTAGATTGTATGTTTCTAGAGTGCGGAACCAAGACTACACATAAACAAATACCACAAGGGTAGCAAAATTACTGCATTTGGGCAATTTGCAGGAACTATCTAAAATTAGAAGAAATAAGAAACAGCTCTTTACAGAAGACTGCTAAGCTATCTTGAATTATCTCCTGCTACCGTGAGATAAAGGAGCATATGGTTAACCACAAGCTGAAATGCTAACTGGCTATCCTGTGTGCAGCCTTGACCACGTAGACCTTACATAAACTAGAATGACAGTCATGACACTTAAATGAGATCCTAGGTAGCAACCGATTCCTCCTGTGCGTAGACAGGGTTCTTCCACCCCCGCTCTCAATGGGAACAACAAGGACAACATCATTCCTAGTAGTCTCAGGCATGACATTGAAATCAATCACAATAGGTCTGACATGCGATTAAAGGAAAAGCATCCCAGGCAATATAACACTTCTTAAAATGGTGAAGTCATCTTTTGTCTCTTCTGCTATCAAAAAACCCCATAATCAGATTAGGCTTCTGCTAATTTACTTGAGCTATCGTCCACAAAACTTTTTGGTTTTACTTGGTGCAGAACAAAGCAGATATAAGAAAGATTTTCTACTTTTGCTTTTACTATGAAAACATTCTAATGCCATGAAAATGTTCATGGTATGTTAATAGAGACAATGAGCTTAGGAAATTAAAAAAAGAAAAAAGCCTATAGAACATGTCTGTATATCAGGAATACAGAGAAAAGAATTGTTATCGTCAACTCTTCCCACAGCCGTATCAAAAAAATACTTAAGACAACAATTATCAATAAAACAAACAAACAAAAAAAGACTGTCTTTGGATTTTGCTAGACAGGACAGCAGCAAACTGTATTGCCTGCTCTCCCATAGACCTAGAAGTAATGTGAAACAAAATGTTTTTTGAAACAATTAGAAACAAAATAGAAACAATTCTATTTTAGTATATGGTCTATAATAAACTTTGCATTGTTAATAGCATGTAACTATAAAGGAAATAGCGTGCTTACATAAGAAAAAGAGGCATCTGTAATACCAAATGAGCTTGGCAGAAGAAACTGGATAAATATATTTTCTCAAATTAGTTCAGCTCGTTTTTTGTAAATATTTAGATTTCTGGAAGACTACACTCCATAAACCCTCTAAAGAGAAGAGAAGAGCTCTGAAATAAGATCTGATTGTACAATTATACTTTAAAAGCTCTACGGTACCTTTTAGCATGTTTGATGCACATGTTGTCTCAATGCCAGCTGTATTAAAGTTGTCTTTTACTGCAATAGGAATTCCATCTAAAACACCCAGCGGCTGACCTGCATCAGGAATTATTGCAAAGACAACAGCGGTTAAAGCCAAGTGTGCTACATGTATAGTCTTCTCATCAGTTACAATTCATTTTACGTGTCCCTTTGAGGTTTTTTTGGAAGCAAGAATGCTATCCACTTAGCATTTGGTGGTTGTCAGTTACGTTGTCAAGAACAACCTTCCATTCTAACTCTAGCACTGAGCCTTCTGCCCAGACCAGACTTGACCCTGCAGAGCACAGCTCTGCAAATGTGTCTAAGCCTGCAAGACAGGCAGCTGATTTCACATAGGTTAGCTATCCCAAAGGAGCGCTGAGCTCTTCAAATGCGACCACCAGGCATAAATCTATTCCATCCCTAGGCTGGGAGCCATACATTTCGCCTACTTGACATACATAGTAGATATGATCTAAAAAAATCACTGAGAAAGCAGAGAAAGTCTTCCCTACATGATCAATTATCCAGCATCCTGCAAAATGAAAAAAAAAAAAAAAATTAAAATGCTGATGTCAGGAAACAAAATACTCTAGCTGGCAATTTTCTTAAGCTGTCAAAGGACAGCAAGTATCACCCAGGAAGGAAAACAAGTGCTCTATTAGATAAAAATTTCCCTTTTCTGCCTTCCAGGAAATGCAAAGAAAAATGAGGAGGGTCGGCCTCTAAATGCAGCAGATGACAGGATTTAATGATGTTCTGTTCACCAACTCATAACTGCAATTAACGAAGTTTCTTTAGTTTCACTTGCTTTCTTAAGCAGGCTGAGACAGATGTTTGTCCACCTCAGCTAACAGGCCTGCAAAAGACCTCTGCATCTTCCTGTGTGTGGTAACTACTGGCTACCAGTTTAGAATAAACTGCTGAGGGAAAGAAGAGGCTATCAGTAGCAGCACTATTCAAGAAGCACAGAGCTTATTTAATCCACCGTGCTCGCCTGGCTTGGTCCAGGTTTTGCCTTGGGATTTTTGAACCAAATATACTACCAGGTGTTAAGCAGACACCTACAAGTATGCACCTACCAAAGCCTCAACCATAACCTTCATCCCCTAATAGTCAAACGAGCAGCGCATATACCTGCTTTAAAAAGAAGGTGCTTCATCTAACGCATAGAGCTGCTCCACAACAGCTTTTTAAAGACTAATCTCAAGTAGGAGCAAACATACCTCTTCTGTATCTTTCCTCCGATTCCTCAGCCTGCTTCAAAGCAGTTTCTTCCGCTACGGTAATGTAAGCATTAAGAAACTTGGTAGTTTTGATGCGGGAAAGGCACCTCTGGCAGAGCTCCGTCGGAGTGACACGTCCTTCCCTCAACGCTGCCGAAACCTGAAAGCGCATGCCCCCTTTCAAGGCAGCCCGCGGAAGGAGCCCGCCGCCGGGCGTTGTGGTCCCCGC
>KL278659.1:0-24169 GCA_000699545.1 Podiceps cristatus
CCAAACTATTCTATGATTCTATGAAATAAAGGCAACCCTGTCTATTTTTTAAAGCCCTAGTACCACTTACGGCACTTCTTCTGCAGTATCTAAATTTGTTGCAAAATCCCATCTGTGGATCTTCTCAGAGACAAGCCCTGAACTGAGTAAAAATAAAACCATAATTTTAAACTTTGCTAAGCCTAAGTCATATTTAGAACCTGTCAGAGCCCTTATGTGGTACCAAGTATGTGACAGTGACCTAGAAAAAGAAATGCCCAGGAGTTATTAATGCAGTAGGTTGAAGAATTCTCCCCCTTCTTCTCTTGCACTTTCGTAGAGGAGAGGACAGTGATGCATTGAGGCTGTACACCTGAATCCAGGTTGTGTTCCATATGCTGACACTTGTTTCTCATGGCAAATTTCTTTGCTTTTAAGTGTCACCATGAAGAAACAACACTGTCCTAACAGGAGCGGCGGAGGGATAAGTGCATAAAATATGATGCTGTGAGATTTGCGTACAGGGAAAGGATAAGGGTCAGAAAATAGCTCATAGCTAGATGTCAGGCTGTGAATAAACTAGACTGTGGAGGTTATGCACAGAAGGACGACCAACCAAAATGTATATATTCTGAGGATAAAAATTGTTCAGTTTAGGCAGCCTGTGTATTTGCCCTGCAGCAGCATGTTAGATCCTTAACAATCAGACAAGCAACAGAATTGCATTTACATTTCTGCGCTATCCTTGTAAACAGCCTTGCTATCAAATCAATAAATGAAGACTTATTGCCCATCACTGAAAAAGCCCAATTTTGGCAAAGAGAATTGAAAGATGTGGCAGGGGAGGGAGGGAAAGGAAAAAAGTCCTCTCCACACTTTGAAGTTATGAGGGACTTTGGAATGGTTCAGGTGAGAGCATTACCAGAACGAATGATGAACCTGGTCTGTCTCTATGTGAAGCATTTTATCAAGCTTTAGTACCTGACATACTGCTTGTCAGCTTCAATCTCTTCTCTTTCTTCTCTCATCAGGAGGCCAAGAAGACTGCATCTTTTCTTATGAACCTGTCACCAGACAGGAAAGTAAGTTTCATCAACTTTTCTGTCACTGTTTCTTATATTTTTCATTTCACAATTTGGGGGCCAGCAGAGCAGTGAGCCTTGCTGTGCCAGCACCAGGTTCTCTGGGGCTCCTTTTTCTTGACCACTCAGTCTATCACATACAAAAGAAATGATGTAAGGGTCTCCCTTGCTAGCCCGCACTTCCTAACATTCTCAGGGCTCTCTCCAGCATGCTCTCATGGCCTTTATAAATAAATACATTAATCAGTCTACAAAATATTGATGCAGATTTTCTAGATTTATTGTAATATTGTTACATGGGAAGCCTTTATTAGTTTCCTTCTCATGTGATATGTGCCTCTAACCAGGGTAGATGAACCTACAGGAAGGCAACTGAAAATGGGAGCATGCCCACCCGATTTAATGTGGGATGCACTCATATAACTGAGGAGAAAAAAAATCGTACAATATCCTTCCCATGCCTCATGAGAGAGTCCATCTGCAAGCATTTGAGAGTGACATTGTTGAGCAATAGCAAAAATATATATATACTTCCACATAGTTGATTGACTACATGTGCACGCACCATCATAGAGCTCTGCCAAATGAGCGGTACTCACTCCTTTTTCCTTATCCATGTCAATAAATAAATTATTCATCAATAAAATTTACACCTAAGATTTCACTTCATACATAAAGGCAACAACTCTGGTTAGTGCATCTTTGGGAAAATTTACTGTTATTGCCAGTAAGATCATCAAAATGTCCCTTTCTTTTTGTTGTTCAGTTAATTACACCAGGCCGGTTATTATTCTGGGTCCTATGAAAGATCGGATCAACGATGATTTGATATCTGAATTCCCTGATAAATTTGGGTCGTGTGTACCACGTAAGTATGATTTTACTCCTTGTTCTGCAGCTGAGTCAGTTTATCCCTTTGGTGCCACACATTAAGTAGATTGCTGTGAAAGCAGCATCTGTGAACTATATGTAGTTGAGTTTCTCAGAAGTCATTTTTTCCATTGGACAAAAAAGCGGAGAGGAACAAACAAACAAACAAAAAAAGATTCTGAAGGTCTGGAAAGAATTTCTTGAAAGAATTGTCTCAAAAGCTGCATTTTTTTAAACAAGGGGCCTTCTAGCCACTAACTCAGTTTACTCATCAATTAATCTATGGTTTCTTAAATAAAATAAAAGTTTGAAATACTGGTAAAATGTAAAATGTTTCAACTCAGTTACACAACATCCACCAATAAAAATAGGGAGCAATCTGTGATTCATGTGAGATCTAGGCTGTCTAATCTGAAAGTAATATTGGACCTCGAATTAGGACCTCAAAATAAGTGTTTACATCTTGGATCATTAGAGCTCGCTGAGTGTTTATTTTAGGCCCTGATTGCAGCCTTACTTCATTTTTAACTGTTGTTTCTGCAAATACACCAGCTTAAAACTCCTGGAGATGAGATCAGAATCAGGCTTATAATAAAGGCTAAATTATATCGATGAGATTGCGATTCATTTTATCACTGTAATAAGATTAGATTTACAATCTGGAATGCATTTTGTATTTGAGGTTTGTATGTGATCCTGCTGAAGAAAAAAAGTGGAATTTTGGTAAATCCTACTTTTATGTTAGCCTGTAAGTATTGATTGGAGGTAAACATCAGAAGGTATCACTATAAAAAGACAGCTTTATTGTTGTAACCCCACTGAAGACAATAGGTAGCAGACAAAGATCTGCTCCCAGATGTGAAGCACCTCCACTTACATCTGACCCAGCATTGCCCACTGAGCAAACCTTAATTGCTGCAGTTTTTGCATGAGATGTTTTTACAGACCTCTTGATCTGTCTTTTGTTTCATGCAGATACCACACGGCCAAAGCGTGACTATGAAGTGGATGGGAGAGATTATCATTTTGTCATTTCAAGAGAACAAATGGAAAAAGATATCCAAGAGCACAAATTTATAGAAGCTGGGCAGTACAATGATAATTTATATGGAACTAGTGTCCAGTCTGTGAGATTCGTGGCAGAAAGGGTAAGTTGGCACTAGTTTTATTGACCATTCAACACAATCTGTTTTGTTTCCACATTGTATCTCAGGCATGATTCTTCTGCCAAGAATATAAAATACCTGTAAAATGGCATCCTAATATTTACAGGCTTTATAATGACTCCGTAAGTGGAGTCTCTGCCTTTGAATGACAATATTCTTGGCACTTTCTGTACTTCAGTGTAGTGCCGGGGATTCAGGGATGTAAAACAGTGCCTCAAGCATGCCCCAAAACTGCTTTTCCTCTTCGCTCTATGAGACAGGTAAATAAACTTATCTCACTTTCACAGAGGTGAAAGAAGGAAGCACAGAGAGATTAAATGACTTGCCTCAGGTGAGACAGGGAGTCGTTGACACAAGCAAGAACAGAATTAACCAGTAGGAGTGTACACATCCTGTTATTGTTATGAACTGATTTTCCTCATTTCTGAAGAAAATCACCACCACCACCACCACCCCCACACACACACCCCAAGTTCATCCCAGTAAAAATTGAAACCAGATTTGTTCCCATATCTCCAGTGTAGATTTTATATCAACATGAAAGGAAAAAGCACAGAGGAGCAGAGCGTGTGCCCTGGGGTCCCCCTTCCCTGGTGTGCCAGTAATGGCCCAGTTCCAGAGCACTACACTGCAGAATTGTTTCCCATCTTTTTGCTAACCTGCAGCAAGCTCTGCAAAAATAAACACATCCTTATGTGTTTCCAACAGGGCAAGCACTGTATACTCGATGTGTCGGGAAATGCTATCAAACGACTACAAGTTGCACAACTCTATCCCATAGCTATCTTCATTAAGCCTAAATCATGGGAGCCTCTGATGTAAGTATAAACTCCTTCAAGCATTTGATTTTCAGGGTACTGTCTCAAGTGGCGCAACACAGGTCTTGAGTCTGCATTTTCCATGTCCTCTAAAACCAGTAAAAATGAGAGGAAGTTGGGAGCAGTGAAGACTTGCTCTCCCTGCCTGCCATCTGCTTCCCCCCAGCATTTCAAGGAACAAGCCAAAGCTGCCTTTGAACCTTTCACACTGTGACATGTGGGCTTACGTGCTGGACCATGAAGGATTCCTTGCCAGTGCTCAGTGTACTTGTTTCAACCCGTGCAGCAAGTTCACCAAGGACTCATACAGCGTGGCTTGTCCCACCCAGCCTTGGATGCTCTTGAGCTGTAGAGTCTGGTCACAGGGAGTGAACCAGAGGGTAAACCTGTGTCAGTTCTGTGGTGTGTGCCTCTCTGTCAGCCCTTCATTTACCTGAAGGTCTGCAAACCGATAGGCATGGACCCATGGAACTGGAGAGAGGCAAACATAACACTTAAAGAAGGAAAGAGAAGGCAACAACTCCATGCTGTCACCAGGCAACCTAATTTCAAGACTCAGAAAAACCCCAGGATCCAGTGAACAGTTAAGCAACTCAAGTATAATAACTGAGATGATAAAAAGGTTGTAAGAGGCAGCCAATGTATGTGCATCAAGAGCAAATCAAATCGATCTTACTTCCTTCTTTCATAAGACGGATATCAATAATTGTATTGCATCTTGATTTTCATTCTGGCGCCATGGGACATTCTCAGTAGCAGCTTAGGAAAATATAGTATTAATAATTAGGGAAATATAAGATCGGGGAAATACAGTCCAAAGGGAATCACTAGAGATCAAGTATGTGCACAGCCATACTCAATGCCATTGAAAACGGCACTGTTAAACTGGGAGGGTAACAGAATCCTGCGAGTATATTTTCTGAGCTGTGTCCCTGCTTGGGACTACTTGTTATTTGGATGAATTACCTGAATGATGACTTGGGCAATACTTTTGTAAAGTTTGTGAATAACTCAAGGCTGAGCAAGGTGGCAAGCACTTTTGAGGATAAGATTAAATCTCAATGTAAAATCAGTAGGATGAAATTCAGCACAAATAAAGGAGAGAAAATGAAATGCACAAATACAAGCAGGGAATAATTAAGCTGTAGCACTGCAGAAAAGCATCTGGCAATTGGGATGGATCGTGGGAATATGAATGGATGGATAATGTTGTTGTAAAAAAGGAAACTGCCACTGTGGGCTGTATTAACATCAGTGTTGTGTAAGGACACAATAGATGGTTATTTTGTTTTACTGGGTAGGGAGGAGGCCTCAGCTGGAGCCCTGGCCTGGTTCTGGGCACCGCCCTGCAAGTGGAGGAGGGACAGGGGCTACTTAGTGACAAGGAGAGAAGGCTGAGGAGAAAATACGGTAGCAATCTTCATACTGGTTAAAGCTCAGGATAAAATACGTTGTGATCAATTGTTTTCCATGTAGACTTACGGTAATGCAAGAATTTGTCAGCATAATTTGCTGTGAAAGGGCTGCAATTTTGAACTCTATGACTTCCTCTCACCAAAGGCTCCACAAACAGCAGGTGATGCCACAGGTATCTGTAGGCATCTCCCCTCCTGTGATAGACACATACCTGGTTACGGTAAAGGTGTGCCCACAAACATTGGAGCTGGAGACTGCTAACGTGCCCCATCCCATGACCGAATGTGCATCCTCCCCTGCCCTGCCTTTTGGCGATGAAGTTGTTGCGTGGCCAGTGGCATTACAGGGAATGGTGCTCAATGTGTCGTACTTGCACGGCCCCAGCCTGACCAACGCCGTATCCAGTTGGATGACTTCTTGACATTTCTCCCAGCCTTACAATTCAGTTATATCGTGATTATCTTTCTGTGTAGAGGGGGCAGGGTTGTCTGATAGCCTGCGTTCTGTATTGATTGTTTTTAGATCTTAACCTACAGTTTTGCCATCCATAAAATATTTCCATTATTTGTCTAATGCTGACATTCCACCTGGAGTCATAAAAAAAGTAAATAAAAGTGGCCCTTACTCTGAAACATACATTAGACAGAACCAGAAATGTGGCAATAACATAAAGGCTTCATTGTTTTGATATAAGAACAGCAAATCCTTGAACAGATTGACTGAAAAGGGTCATGAAGATGAAAAATATTATGACAATCATCCTGTATTAAACCAAAGCAATGCTAATATTTCACATAGGACAAAACAGGTTATGCAGAGTTAGCATAATTTTCCTTACTGATATAAATCAAAAGTAAGCTATTCACTCTCCAAATCTGCCTTAGTGTTCACAGAATTGTAGGGACAAGCAAAGTGAAATCCATATATGACTCTGAATTTCTTGTTCTGCAGATGCCCCATGGAGGACACCCTTAATCAGAAATCCAAACTTTCATGGGACAGCAAAAGTCCTTATATATCTGTACTAGTTTGGGATTTTTTTCAGTAATATGACTTATATAAATAAATTGTGTAAATACAATACAACTCCTGAAAAAAAAAAAAAAAAAAAAAAAGTAAAAAAGAGAGAGAACAATGTAATGAATTCAGGCATTCTAAATTAGTTTATCCCCTGCAGCCTGCTCTCCACAAGTAATGTTCTTTTCTAGTTAATCTATCTAATGTATATTTATCTTATCAAATAGGACCCCAAATTAGTTTCTAGCATAAATGAGAACTCTTTTAATATAAAAAGTATCATTCTTTTTGAAGAATTCTCTTGAGAATAACAACATAATTGTGAGCTCCTTGCTTGTGAAAATCATTTATTTTATTTAGTAATGAAGCTAAATCACTCAGGGTCTGGTTACATACCCTGCCGTAAGCAGTAGTGTATTGTAGGGTGTGCATAGGTTAAGAGATAAAACCCCTTTCCAATAGGTACTATTATTTTAGTATGGAAAAGTTTAATATGGCAAACCAGTGCCCAGTGGGAACAGAAAGAGGACACTTTTATGACAGAGTAACTGTGTTCACTCAGTCTTTTTTTATGTATATTACTACTACAACACAAAAAATTATAGGTTTACCTGCCATAACTGTTACTCCTGTTCATACAAACGAGTTGAAAGCTAGAGTAATAGCAAAGTAAAACCATAGAAGGTAAAAAATTGCTAATCAGAATATGCAGAGAAACTAAGTCAAAAGACATAACTTGCAGCAAAATTAGCACTTAAATGTGAAGGGTCTTATTCGCATTTACGCACATAATCCTTTGCACCCACCTGACAGCGAAGGCAAGAAGAGTGAAGCTTGCACCTGCATTTGAAACCTGGTTGTTGCTGGTTCTCTGAAAATACCCAACACTAACGAGCACAGCAATGGAAGACCATAAGGGGCTATTGGAAGTAAAAGTAACCAGGACACATGGCCTGAGCTGGACGTCTCCTGATCCTGCTTTCTTCCATGAAATTCAGTCCTGGCAATCAAATTGCTGTAAACTAACGGTTCCCCCTTCCTTCCTTTCCCATCTCCACATGACTCGACCTCACAGCTTTCATCCCGGAGGCGTCCCTGTTGGTACCTCTCAATTGGCCTCTCTCTCTAGAAGGAGGAGGACGGTGGTGGGATCATGGGGATGAGAGCTGGAAGCACAAAGAGCCTGCCTGTGTGAGCTCTTCATGGGGAGAGGAGGAAAACCCTGGAACAAGTGCCTGGAGGGGCAGTTCTTTGCAAGCATTTTGAATTCATCAGCTGTGCAGGTCCCTGGCTATTGTTTGACAGCACTTTCAATTCATCATGAAAAACGGATGATCATCGTGGTCCTCCCCGTTCTCCATCCTGTCTCCTGAAGGCATGAGGCATGAATACCACCAGCATAGTTTTACACTTCAGGCAAATCTGTACCCTGCATATATGATGCAAATATCTGCTTATTTCAAAGTATTTGTTATTTTAAATGCTTGTTTGTATTTTGATTTGTATTTTCTCTTCTCACATTCAAAGATCTTGATGAATACTTCTCACAAATTTACCAGAAATAGATCTGGAAGGAGGAGGATGTTGTTAGCACTAGAATATTGGCTGAGTGTCCTTAAGATGAAACTGTTAAGTTTGCATAAGAATTTGCAATGGTATGTCCCACTTCAAGACAGAGTTTTGGTTCAGTCACCTAAAGATATGTTCAAGTAGGCATAGCTGATGAGAAGTCCACCTGAACTCAATTAGACAGCAATCCTTCCAATAAATAGAATTAGTAGTATTACAAATTTAGCAGCACGACACAGATTGGCATATATTAAGCCTATTTATATAATCTGCAAATAACTGTCATAAATTTTCAAAGAAATCTTTCTTATCCTTCATTTTAGAAACCTGCTTTCTGCTTTGCACTATTACTTCCAGAGAGATTTTTCTAAGCAGTGATCCCAGCTATGCGGTTACTTATATAGATAAACAGCTTTAAGTCATTTCTAGAAATACCTTTATGCATCCTGGACACCTTACAGGGTGTTTTTCAGAAGCCAGGTAGCAGTTAGCTATATCAAGTTCATACTGTTGTGCACTTCATAGATCATTTTTTTATGCACCATCATGCACATAATTTCCTACATGCATCACCTATGTCATACTGTATACAGCCTATTACCACATAATCATATGATTCAGTGCAAGGCATTAAAACAGATTTATGTAGAACTCAAGATGCGTCCTCTTTTGCTTTCCTAGTTACCTCAGAAAATTTCCATCATGTTTTAAGAAAAATGAATCCATGCTGTGAAAAATGCTAGAACAAGCAAACTCTATTTATTATTGCTAATTAATTTGGATATCTGCAGGCACATATGTTTAAGGCACAAATGAGTATGAACTTGATTCTTTGAAAGTATAAAGTGGTATTAAAAGCTGAGCATGCATGGGCAAGACAACTCATTTCTTCAAGTTATTAAATAAAGCCTCTGTCAAAACAGAAGTGCTCCACCAGATAACAAAACATTGGCAACAACAGAATGTTACTGACACCATCTATGTTTTGACATTTATGGTTACCCTCTATATTTTAGAATCTACAAGACACACTTGACTGGGAATCTCTATAGTTAATCAGAAAGGACTGGAACAAAGAACACAAATAAATAACTCATCTTAACTCTTCCTGCTGGAAAGACTCAGTTCGATTTCTCATGATTATCTGGAACTCGTGCCCACACCTGAGCCAAGGTGCTGGGTTCCTTCTGGGGCTTCCGGACAGGGATTACAAGGACTCTGGGATTCCTCCTACACAGTCAGGAGTCTCACTGTGCTGAATCCTGGCTTTAATCACGATTTCACTTCCATAGCCCCAGCCTCAGTCAAAACCCAGCTTCCATTTCAGCAGTTGGGACAACCTTATTCAGCTGAGACAGTCAGCTGTGGACCTGGGAGAGGGAGATTTCCGAAGGAGCTTCAGCTCTGGAGGCAGGAGTGTTCTGAGCGCACAGACCCTGAGATCTCCTGGCTCCCAGACTTACCCGTGGGTTCCTGATGCCACAAGCTCGTCTCAGTTAGCAGTTACCAGATTTACGCCTCATACTAAGTTTGAGAAGGTAGAGTGGTGAACCCAAAATACAAAATTCAGCGAAGAACTGGGTAATAGTCAGGGGGAAAGTCTAGAAATGTATTTTTATACTATATAAGAATGAAATTAAAATTCTGATACTGCCCATGAACTGGAAGATTTTCACTGTTTGATTCTGTTACCGATTTCAGTCCATCTGTGAACATTGAAAGCTGTTCCTGTAGGAATTATAAGTTTCTTGATGTCTTCCTCTGTGTTTCTAGGGAAATGAATAAACGTCTTACAGAGGAGCAAGCAAAGAAAACCTACGATCGAGCAATTAAATTAGAACAAGAATTTGGAGAATATTTTACAGGTATGTTTTTATTAAAACCATTTTTTTCCCAAGGTATAGTTTTTTTATTGAAAGCAACTGGATCAGCTCTGTTTCTGGCCTAGAGTGCATATCAGTACAGTGTGCCCACAGTAAGGACTTCTAGCTTGAGACTATTGTTTCCCTGAAATTCAAGGGCAGTTGAGGTGTTCAACTCCTCAGAAGTTTGATGTCCAGAAGGAATAGCTATGCATGAATTTGATTCCCTCCCTGACCCAAAGCTGCCTTTAATGAAGTCAGTAAAAATGTTGCATCATTGCATTTGTACAGACCAAAGAATTCCTCACTAGCTCAAGGCAAGAGCTCATGGCAGGAAAGAGAAGGGCGTCTTCTTCCTGACCTGGAAAACAGCAAGATTTAAGACCTGCTCTGGGCCCAGCATTTCCTTTGGGTGTGTTTAGGCAGTTCCCTACTCAGGGGATGGGTATTTGTGGGTAACACTCAGAAGTCCCCAGTCATCTCACCACATGCTGACAGTGTGTATAATCTGATGCAGTTCCAGATTTCTGCTTTGGGGGGACAAGGAATTTAAGAGTATGGACACTGTGCTTTGTGTCGCAGTTGCTTTATCTTCTGTCAATTTGGGCCTGATCTAGTTAACTTTTGCAGCCAAGAGTGAGTTTATTATAACTAGGTCAAGAAAAGAATAGGCTGTAAATCTGCTGTTACTCACTGCTGAAGTAGCTTCTAAATCAAATGAAATGTAAAGCTTGACTTGCAACAGTGGGAACCTACCATCTTGTCCTCCCATGGACTAGAGCTGCTAGTTCTCTAAATGACCTAGCTCAATCGTCTCTCTACAAGCGGTGGGATGGGTCTCTGTCATGGGAAGGTGCCATTGGTTTGAATTTAGTTGCCATCTGCAGGGTGTATGATTTTTCCATAATCAACATCGTCACAGTGTTCTAGTATTCCTTCTCATTTCATCAGTATCTATGAGTACACTGAAAATCTGCTGATACTGGATGCTGTAGAATATATCAATTAAAAGAAGTATTGATGTTTTCTCACTGCAGCTATTGTCCAAGGAGATAGCTTAGAAGATATATATAATCAATGCAAACTTGTAATTGAAGAACAATCTGGGCCTTTCATCTGGATTCCTTCAAAGGAAAAATTATAAATTAGCCACTGCACCTCTGATTACGACGGGAGAATATTTAGAAGAAAACTATAATATACTATTTGGAGGCTTTCCTGTTTTTGTTGCATTTATGTTCTTTGCAGTCAATGTGAATTTTGATGAATGTACAACACAAAGTGTTTGAAGCCATGAAGGACACTGATGGGTCAAAGGGTAGGAACAAAAAGACTTCTACCATATAAAGCAAATCTGTTGTGTGCTCAGAGCACCAGTTGTAGGTATAAACTTCTAACATGGAGACCCTCTGTCAAGGGGAGCTAGCCACCTCCTGTGCCCATGCGGACATTTTGATCGATTTCAATGGCTGAGCTCAGTGTGTTGATTGCTTTAAAGAGAAGTTCCCAGCTCTTGAACCTCATATAGGGCTTGATCCTGCAAGGCACTCAGCACTTGACCCCAATTCCTACACATGAGTAGCCTATTGGCTTGGAGTCACTTGTGATCCTTCCCCATGCCGTTCGGTCCCATCAGTTCCAGTAGGACTATTCATGTGCTCAACGCTAAGCACGGGCTTAAGCATTTTGCTAGATCAGGGCCACATGCACCTTGCAAAATCAAGCTCAGAGTACTTGATCCACTTCCTACTAAGGTCGTTGGTAGGATGCTCTTTGACTTGACTAGGAGGTGGATCCTGTTCTAAGCTTGTCATTGCACATTTGTAGTTGGTACACCTCGACTTTGGTAACTATGCACATCTTTTGATTTCTGAAACCAAGTCAAGCATTTCTTTTTTTCCCCTCTGGAAACACTATTGCATCAGGAACTAATAACAATATAGTTTATTTTAATGGAGTTTGGGGGTGGGAGAGGATGGAAGCACTTCACACCACACACGTGCACACAAACACATCCCCATGCGGACACACACATGTATGAGGATTCACAGCACCTATGTTGACAAGGAGGGATACAACTGGGAAAAGCTTTAAAATTTTTGATTGTCTATTTTATCATTTATATTGATAGAAGGCACTTAAAGATGGAATAATTTATAAAAAAATATATTGATGTATAGAAACTAATTTCTATAGGCAAAAATGTTTTTGTGAGATATTTTGTAAAGATTAATTAACTGAAAGATTAAATATTTACACCCTTGTGCGACTGTAAAATGTTGAGGACCATCAAGTTGCATTATCCCTTTTCCATAACAGATTCTATTATAAATGACAAGCGAGATAATTCCTTAAATTGTAGTTGTCAGCTTGTTTTTCTCTCAATTTAATCCTCTCCCTTGCCTCTATTTAATCATGATGAACTCCTGTGGAAAGATCTCTTGAACTGACTGCCCTGGAGGACCTTTTCTGAACACAAAAGGATAATGCATCTTTAAATTGAAATGGATGATTTGTCAGAAGCAAAATGTCAGTGCTTGAATGCAGTTAATGATTCCTCTCTTGGAGGGAGTCACACTTCACCCCAAAATGTTTTATGATTCTTCCTGTTTCTTCAAAGGAAATACCAAAAGCATTTGATCTTTCCTCTCTTTGTAGGCAGGCGGGTCACCAACTAACTTGTATCTTCATTCATTTCACAGTCAACAAGGGTCTGAAAAGCAAAAACTGAGGCAATGGACATTTGTGAGGGATTTGGGGAAAGTCTGTGGAATTGCAGTTTGGGGCGCACAGAAGAGGAGAGGGAGGTATTTTTCTCTCGTTTCACATTGCCCTTCCTTTGTATACTGATGCCATGCTTCACCCTGACACACCAGGGGACAACTGCGAGAGGTTTTACGACAGTAAACTGAATTGCCTTTGCTGCTGCTGGACCAAGTTTTCTATAAAACCCAGACTCCTGCCAGCTGCGCCGCAGGAGCCCAATGTTGATTAGCTGGTGGCCACAGCAACCCTAATGTTTAAGGACGTTTTAAGGGCAAATGCTAAATAGACTCCTCAGTTACTGGTCTATTTGAAGCTTACATTTCTACACCCTGTCAAGCTGACAGGTGCATCCAGCCAACCTCCGCGGACAGCGTGACTAGCTGGATGATTGTGATAGAGCCACCAGCAGTGACAGGGTTAAAAATACGGGCATTTTAGTGGCCCTGAGGTGGCCTCTCACTTACTGCCCTACTATGGTAACTTTGAGAAGTTCATACTTCTTTTACTACTGTTTTTCTTGCCTGGCCAGCGCAGATTTATAAACAAAGGGTTTCAGTGAAGTCTCCAAAACAGCTTTGTAACCTGAAGGGCTAGAAACTTTTTTTACAAAATATAAACGAATGAAAGCTTCCATTTTGGATAATTCTGCAGAAATCCACAGAGTGACCCCAGATCTTTGGGAGCCATGGATTTTTCCATGCTGGCAAAGTACTATTGCCTCAGATTGGCAAATAGCCCACCGGACCTGAAAAAACAAGTATCCTAAAGCAGGAACTTCATTCTAATTTTCAGCTCTGTTTTTAAGCGATCAATCACATCTGCTTCTTTGTTTCTTAGTTCAGCATGCAGCCTTTTACGGTACTATCCTACTAGTAGCTGTTTTGCTTTGTCATGTGCTGTGCTTTACAGTGAACAGTAACACTATGGCTGAGTACAATCAATTTTTCCATCAGTCCTTGGTTACTGTAGTAACATTATTTATTTTTCCCTGTCTGTTGTTTGTGCTTCCAGTTTAGAGTTGCCATTGCACTTCTTTTTTTTTTTTCTTTTTTTTTTTTTTAAATAAAACGTATATTTAAAAACAAATCACCAAGAGAAGCAGTGAGAGGTCTTATTTCCCTTAGGATTTGTACTCCCATTTGTTTCGTGTATTGACATTTTGCGTTTCATGTTTCAGCATCCTTGGAGCTGCAGTTCATTTTTGCATTGCAGCTGTTCAGATCATACTGGGTGGTAGTGGGAGGAGGAAGAGAAACTAAGATTCATGCAAAATTACATCTGGTGGAAAAAAAAAAAAAAAAAAAAAAAAAAGTCCAAACTCACAACCCACAGCAATTGGCGCCTGAGACCATATTGGTGCTAACACAGCTTAGCATAATCAGATTCCTTTTCTGTCCATGTAAAAGACTTGCGAGTGTCTAAACATGAGACAAATGCAAATGCTGGACCCTTTAGGAAAAAGTGCCAGATCACACCCCTGGTGCTATTTCTCATGTTCTGGCACAGTGTGTAGCACCGTAGGGTCTAAGCAGAACCAAAATTATCACAGCTTTTTGTCCACCCATGAATGATCACAGTGACATCTTGCTAGCTTCGTGCAGATGTGCAATATTACACCCTATTTATTTCTCCTTGCCACAAAGCCTCTTCCGTGCACTGATTCATTGAGAGCTTGCTAAGAGGGCTCAGTGAAACGGCACTCTTTACTGGTCTTACGGCCTGGCCACTAGCCAGTGAAAGAGCCTCTTTCTTGCTTAATTCCCCCTTCCTACAGAGGTACCCTGTCCATGCTAGCGCTTTGTAATTTCTTTGGTAGTAAAGGCTGTTTCTAGATAAATATTCTGTGATGTAATTGTGTTTGTAGCTAGCATGGTTCGATGCTCCGGTGTGGATAGGGTCCTAGGAACCACCCTGTGAAATTCAAGGATAAGAAACCTCTCCGTTGCACTGAAATTTCAAATCCTCATCCTGGAGAGCAGTGTTGAACCTGAGCTAATAACCACTACGAGCCAGTGACAGTGTCCCAGCTTTACAGCATCCACCTACCTATTTACATTAGTTTTCTGTGGAGAAATTGTTGGTGTTACACCTTCGCGGTTACTTGCTTATTCAGCATTCTGTTGAATTGTATTTTTGCTTTAGTTTTCTTCTACTTTATTTTTTGATTTTCAAAGTGTAACCCCGACCAGAGGATTCAGTGAGTGACAACACATGAGAGTATTTGTAGGAAAAACAGTGTTAATGAAAAAAAGTCTCAATCTTTTTTTAAGCTGCAGATTTCAAGCCATAATATCTGCCATGTTCACAGAAAGTGGTCTTTTATCACTCATATTTTTTAATCTTAACATTTTTTTCTCTTGAACATTTTGTCTGCCATATTATGCATGCAGTTCACTGTGCAACTGCATTCATGTGCTCAAGCCCATGCCTTGGTGGAATAAATGTATTTTCCTATTCCATTAAAAATCAGACATCTTGTCAATTAGTTCAGAAGTAAGACTGAGGTTGTCATTATGTTAAAAAAAAAAAATAAAAAAAGGCTCCCATTTTAGGGCAGAAATCATCATCAAAGCTAACGGCAAGTAACATCTAGAATCTATTCAGCATATAGCTAGCCTAGATCCTCAGCTGGTGTAAATCACAGTCACACCTTTGATTTCAGTGGAGTCCATCCCATTTACACCACCTGAAGTTACACATCCGTCCTCCCATTACATCAATATTTTAGCGTTACTGTAAAACACCAAGGCCACATGATTAAACGGCACCTCAGCACTTTCCATCATTATTTACTGCTTATATTACTGTAGCACCCAGAGGGCCAAGTTGTGGACCAAGATCCTTTTGAGGCAGGTGCTGTGAAATTGCTGAACAAAAAGACACCCCATGGGCCAAATGCTGTGGCCAGATTTTCAGAAGACTTCAGCCCCACTGTCATCTCACCAAGAGCAATAGGAACCACTACCCTGTTGGCCCTTCTGAGACTCTGTCTTTAAGGTGAGGAGCGTGAGAGGTGATCCATCATCCCTCACACCGCGTTAGCAACTTATGCCGTCTGGCCCTGACCTACAGCGCAGGCAACTTGCCCTGGTGTAAAACAGCATTTCTGGGGATGGGCAGTAGCCAGCATCCTAGGCAAGATCTTTGGGGGGAAAAAAAAAGAGAAAAAAAAAAAAAAAAAAAAAGGAAAAAAAAAAAGTCACCACTGTTGGCTCTTAGTGGGATAGCGACCTTTTACTTTGCGTTGCAGCAGCCTGTACTCGGCAGGCCGCTCCATCCGGCACGCTGGCCGGCGCGCGTCTCTTTAGCGGGATGTTTCTCAGTCCAGCTGTAGTGTGGGGTACTCAGAATCTGAACTGGAGTTTACAAAATACCCTGTCCAGCTTACACTCCTGTTATGTGTAAATACTCTGCGCATCCATTCCATTTGTGTAAAGAATAAAGCACACACAATTATAAAAATTAAGATGTATATTTCATACTAGCTGTGTCCTTGCTTATTTATTCCGGTCCAAGCTCTCAGCTGTGGTTCAGTTGTAAATGCTTGATAGAGTGTTTATAAATATGTCATGAATTTTATTATAAAATATTAATATTAAAGCATTTTTACACTTTATAGCAAATGGCTTCTTCACAAGGCATAATTTGTCTTTTTTCCTTAAAGCAGAATAGTAAAAGAGAATGATTATACTCTTAATATGTCTTGAGACACTATCACATCTATCACACAAGACAGACACAAGTCTGGAAGTGGGATGCTGGTTTCAAAAACAATTGAGGATACAGAAACTTTTTTCTTTCTTGCACTTTTTTTGTCTTTTTGTCTTTACATTGACATGGAAGTTACCACCAAGAAGACGCTCTCTGGTGAAGTACTGCCACTTTCTCCTTACCACAATTCTGCTGTGTAATGGGTATCATAAGCATCTTGGTGAATAATTTTCAGAGTATTTTTTTTAATTAAAGAGTTGTTACACGTTTCTGACATCACAGCACAGCCATTGGGATAAGGACTATAATAATTACATGCTTGTAAGCAGCTTAGTGGAGCATAAACTTCAGTTGTGCTGCAGGGTCCCAACAGCCCAAGAACCTTGGGTTTTGGCCATCCCAGGAACGTCTTTGCAGATGGCTTCTGGGCTCCAGGGGGGCAAGTGAACATTGTCGGTCTGTGTCAGAGGCAGAAACATGGCAGGGACACTGCTTTCGACACACAGATGGTGCAAAACTCAGTCTGCAGAGGACCATGGAGCCTCCATATGGCTCTGGGAGCCACAACTGACGCTACAGGGAGAAAAACTGTCCACAGAGTTTTACATGTGTGATCACGAGGATGGTTAATTATCTAAACATTCACTGTGATTCTTTAGCCTTCTCCAATAGATTCAGAAGAGGGAGAGAATCCAAACAACAGTTCACATTGATATGCAGATGAGCACAACTTACAGGAAAAAAGTTATCAAGTTATTTTTGAGATGACAGCCTGTTTACTGAGAGATTTTTTCACAGCAGTAAGTTACTGCTCCAACAATCTTAGCAACAAAGAGAAGTTGCTTTCCTGAGCAGCGCTGTACAAAGCAATCTGTAGGTGGGCTCTTCATTACAGAGCAGCGTCTCATTAAAATACTTTCTCCTTCATCCTATCTCTAGGCAAACCTGAGCTAATTCCCCAGACTATATTCTGCAAAAACAAGAGAAACTTGGAAAACAATCTTTATAAAATGGCTGGGAAGCAGGAAATACTTAAAAATGCAGGAACCTAGACATGCTGTGACTACCAATTCAGGCAGTGTTTGCAAACCTTGCTAGCCTGTTGCCTCAGCCAGGCATGGTGCATGTCCTGAGTGGTCACCTTCTCTCATTTGTCCCACTGCCTTTTAATGGTCCCTTCCCACAGCCAGACAAATATCTGGATTCGGTTGTCTGATCACACCCCTGTGGCTTGAGAGACACTATGTTCCAGTTTGAAAAAATTATTTGGGACCAGAGTTGCAAAGTAGGTAGCCAGTACTTCTCTCTACAGATACCACCAAGTGCTAATCCATCTTGGGAAAGTCATTTCACACTGATTTTCAAAGGAATCTAGGTGCCTGTCTGGCATCAGCAAGTTATTCATTTCACTATAATCGTAGCACTTTACAGCTGGCACATAGCAAGACAAAGACACCCGGGTCCCCATGTCATCTGTGGGAGAGCAGGAAAATGGCAATTCAGTTCCAAAGTCTCTGGGCACTTATCAGAGCCTCTTCCCCACCAGCAATCCATACATAGTATTTATTATCAAAAGTTTTGGACAACACAGGAATAGTTACCATTAACAGCTCTCCCAGAGCCAGATGCACCATCATCACCAATATATAGCCCGTTGCTGCAAGGAATCATAGAATCGTAGAATTGTTTAGGTTGGAAGAGACCTTTACAATCATCAAGTCCAGCCATTAACCCAGCACTGCCAAGGCCCTAAGCCACGTCCCTAAGCTCCACATTGGCATGTAGACGGTGACACCACAGCTGCAGAGCAGGGGCTGCTTGGATTGGTTGGCTGGACATGTTGCCAGTAAAACCGCCACAGCTGAACTGGTCTGTAAACCAGTTTGGAAAGCTGTGGACAAAAGCACAGCTCCCCGGCTCAGTGGAGGAGGGCTGTTCTGGATAGCACCCACCGCTGCAGTCTCTTGCTGATGGAGATGGTTCCGCCAGCTAACAGTGCCAAATATCCCAGGGAGGCAGAGCATGGTCCCCAGAGGAGATAACTAATTTTAGACAGAAAAGAAATTGAAATGCTTGCTGCAGAAGCTCATTAACTACTGTCAACTGCTTATTAGCCCTTGATCTAAGCAGAAGCAGGCGGTGGCAACCAGGGAAAATGAATTAGGTCTAATATATTATTAGTGTAATGGTAATAGGGCTGTTATAACATCAGTAGAAAAGCAATTCACAGCTGGCCCCTACACTACACCAACTGATCAGCTAATGTCTCATGTTAAACAACTAGCCTGAATTTGAGGGCTTGCTCTGGTATGTATGGAAGGTAAAGAGCTTTCACCCAAGCCTCTCACGGCTTCCCTTCCACACAGTGACTCCCTGACACTGACAAAGACTTTGTCTTGTAGTAGAGTCTACCAATGCAATAGGGCATCAGCTATAAATTGCAATTTGCAGATGTCTTTAAGTTGCAGAACTCTAAAAAGAGCCCACATGATGCCCCAGTCTGCAGCAAAAACTCACCACCGGCACCACCAAACCCTGTCTGACCTCTGCCTGACCTGCCCGCCCTGGCAGGCTGCTCTGAACAAAAATCACGCCAGACTCCAAGGAAACATTTTCTTTAAGGTCTTCTTGCCACCTTCTCCCTTTTTCCCAAGAAAGGGTGTTGCCGCTGTGCCATCTGCAGTAGCAGCTGGTCAAGGGGCTGTTCGTGATCTGTAAACTCAAAGCACAGGGATAAATTGTCACAGCCATCACCATGTTTAAGTACTAAGAGTGTCAAACCTATGTCAAACACCCATTTCTTCCTCTCTTTTTGTAACAGAAAGTGTTTCAAACACTGTCGACCTGATGACTCACAGAACAAATCTAAAGGGTCTCAGGGCAAATGCTTGTCTTCGCTCCTGTCATCGCCCGTGCGCAGTCAGGGTTTTGGACAGGCTCTGCAGGATGCAGGAGTCACCAAAGCACCCTTTTTCCTCCTCTCATGGTGTATTTATTGGCCATATTCTGCCTGCCTGGATGTGATTTGCCGGGAGTCCGTTGCCAAGTAATGGCAATACACTTCCAGTAAAATATTCAACAAATATTTTTTAAGCTTTTAACTCCTCATTTGTACATAATCCTTCTTTAATAGGGCTGGCATTGCTGTAGGTAAGTATGCTTATCGGCTTACAATATAATCTCTCAGGCAGCACATCCAGAGCCTCTTTTTTCAATGGACACCACATCGTCATATTTTAGAGATACTAAATGAGAAGGAAAACACTATTCTTAGGCTGTGTCTGCTACACAGGAAAAAGCCCCGCAGATCCCAGCTCCAAGACAACTGGCAGAAGAACCATTTCAAACTAAAGAAGGAAGAAATGTTTTGCAATGAGGGTGGTGAAGCACTGGCACAGGTTGCCCAGAGAGGTGGCAGAAGCCCCATCCCTGGAAACATTCAAGGCCAGGCTGGACAGGGCTGTGAGTGACCTGGTCTAGTTGCAGATGTCCCTGCTCGTGGCAGGGGGTTGGACTAGACGGGCTTTAGAAGTCCCTTCCAACCCAAACTATTCCATGATCCTATGATTCTAAACAAGTTTGGGTGCTCACCTGAGCTTAGTCCATGGTGGGACTGGGTTTGGTGAACGGTGCAGCATATAGAGGTGAGGTAAGTGGATAGTGCCTCATTCAGCTAGATAGATTTGGGGTGGGAAGAAGGTGGTAAATCTCATCCACTATAGCAGGTATATAAGTGAGGCCATAAGCCCCAGAGAGAGTTGATGGAGAGGTATGGTGGGGGTAGGTCTCACATTATTCAGTGCCTGCTTCACTCCATTAACCAGCAGAGTTACAGATGGAGGCTAATGGGTCTCTGAGCATAAGGTTAGTAAGGGCAAATACCAATTGCAATGCATTAAAGAACCTGTAGTAAAACACCAGGGACCAGGCAAGTGGTAATTCACAGTCCCATAGAAGAAGACAGTTCTTAATGGAGACTTTGCTCATGGAGACAAATCACCAGTGACCGCAAATTTCTGCCCTAAATATGGCAACTGCCTTCCCTTAAGCAGGAATTGAGGCCTGGGTGCACCACAGTGTGAGCCTGCGAGCAACCCGCATGGCCAAGGCACAGTCCCACTGCTCGCAATCGCTTTCTGAAGGACCCATCCATGCTGGCGTCCCAAACCACCACCTAAAGCCAGTTCCACCAGCTGTGCAGAGGAGCTGCAGGCTTTTTCTTCCCCACGTGCACACACACAAACACTTCCACACACACATGTGCACATACAGAGCATCCAGGGACACCAAGCACCGACCTGAGCAGCCCAAGTATCTCAGCATCAGAGCAGTAGCTGCAGCACACGTCCAGGTGCAAGCGCTGAGGGCCCTCCTTGGACTGCGAGTACCACGTTCCCACCTACAAATCTCTAATGCAGAGCCCAGAAACGCCGCAACATCTGGACACTCACACTGTCATGGGGTGAATTTTTACAGGGCAGCTCTTCAAGGTCGCTCAGATACCCGGGCAGTAAGTACCCATCACAGCCCAGCCCAGGGCAGGGAATGCATAAAATAGATTTTCTATATAGGTGTCTTGAGATTAGATGCGATGAAGCTAGTGTCCCTCTGGATCGCCCAGCCTGGCTGGAATGCTTTTGGGAGTGTACACATACAGAGGAACCAGTATCTCGCAGAGAGTTTGCCACCTTGGCTGGAGCAGTCATTGCAGCGCTCGAGTTAGAGGTTGTTTAGGAATTAATTCTCTTGATAGCAGCTAGAGCGTCTAAGTCTTACAGAATCATACAGTCATAGAATTGTTTAGATTGGAAGAGATGTTTAAGATCATAGTGTCCAACCATTAACCTAATACTGCCAAGTCCACCACTAAAACATGTCCCTAAGTGCCACATCTACACAAGCTTCCCATAGAAACATAGCCAAAGATTTATATTTGCCCTCGGTAATGTGGGCATCACCACAAATGTGCCCATTTGGTGTAAGATTGGGGAATTTGCCTCCATATGATGTGGGCCCACAGTGGGAGGTATGCCACCTCACACTATCCCACTATCCGCACAATCTCTGTGTGCTAGGACAGTGTAGGCGAGAGATAATTTAAACCACAGCACCTTTATTGTTCTTTTTTAGCCGGACATGCAAGAAGTGCAGGCAGGGAACAGAAAAAAAAAATGACAGGAGAGTGATGTTTCGTTGCAAAGGCCATAATAAATGTCTTTGAGCAGGGGTAGAAAAGGTATAAAGAGAGAACATGGAGGTGAGGCAAGTAGAAGTCAGTGGCAGAGGAAGGGCTTGGCCATGGGCAAAGAGGGAGGAAGGGGGCTGTGAAGCCAACTGTCACAGAGCCTGAGGATGTTGTCCAGAGTGAGATCAAGAGCTAGAAGTACTCACAGGGAGTGTTAATCTCTCAGGACAGTATTTTCTTTTGTTTCAAGAAAAGCAAAGAAGAGCATTCATAATTGTAGAATAAAAAAATTAAGGCGCATTGGCTGCTCTTCTTCTGTAGCCTCTTTCAAAGAGGAAGAAATATTGCCCTGTATTTTATTTACACCCCAGGGTGGAACTGGCTGATTAACTGGGGTGGGCAGGCATGGCAACCAGAAACCCCCTCCCAGGAAGAGTAAGAGAGGCTACAAGGCCTCCCTTATGAACCTATCGCACCCAGGCTCCTTCTGAACAGCAACTGGGATGCTTGTGCCTGGCTCGTGGGCTTCTCTACACAACAGGTCTGCTAGTCTTCTTGGCTTGAGTTGCTCTTGGATGCTGCTGGGCATACTTTTCACAGCCCTTGCAGGCAACGTGTCTGTCCCCACAAGCAGTGAGCCGACCATGGTGACAGCACCATTTGCCACAAGGAATACAGGAATAGGCAACAGCTGCACAGCATCAAATCCCATATATGTTATGGATCCAGACACTGGACAATGTTATGGAAGCTGGAGGAAAGCAGGAGAGGAGAGGAGAGGAGAGGAGAGGAGAGGAGAGGAGGGGAAGAGAAGAGAAGAGAAAGAAGAGAAGAGAAGAGAAGAGAAGAGAAGAGAAGAGAAGAGAAGAGAAGAGAAGAGAAGAGAAGAGAAGAGAAGAGAAGAGAAGAGAAGAGAAGAGAAGAGAAGAGAAGAGAAGAGAAGAGAAGAGAAGAGAAGAGAAGAGAAGAGAAGAGAAGAGAAGAGAAGAGAAGAGAAGAGAAGAGAAGACCAACCATCACATCTTGCCTGATTTTGCCCTATCCCAGTACTCTTGTGCTGGAAAGCTGCACATTCTCTGATAATAATTCAGCCTCTGTTTCACAAGAATAAAGCTTTACGGGCACTATTCCATGATGAAATTTGGCCAAGACAATGTGCCAAGCACATCTTGTCTTTCTAACTGTATCAAGAGACCACCTTATTCTCAGAGTACAGAGATGGATGCACTAACACGTACTTCTCAGCACTTCATGCTATGTCCATAGGTTTACAGATCACAGGAGCACTGTGGGTCACTGTTGTATTAAGCAACTTGCTGCCCTAAAGATGTCCTGATAAATGGGGTAAAAGCAAAAGCAGTAAAGGGAAAATGGAGAACAAAAATAAATGAGGAGGTGATGTGGCCATAAAACTGAGTTGACAACAGCACCCGGGTTGCAATGAGAGTTGTCCTAAATCAACGCCTTCCCAGTCACTTACCGCATTTCATCTTTACTGGCTACTGACCCTGCTTGTCCTAGGATGTGTCAGAACTAAATTACAAAAATAGAATTAAATAGGATCATGATAACAATAACAACAACAACAAAAATAAAGACTTTCTGTCCAGTTTGAAATTCAGGGGTTTGGCTGCATGCCAAAAAGAGATGGAAAAGTGAATGTACTTGAACTTTTCATGAAGAAATAATGCCCCCAAAATGTCAGTTCAAAAATGTCACATGGTTTGACATTCAGAACTCAGAATAGATCATTTCAGACTGACAGACCACTGCATTAGCTGCTGGTAACTTTTTTTTTAGTACAAAAATACTTGAAATATATCTGTCTTTTGGTCCAGCTAAGATTGGCTTAGATAAACTCAGTGTATAATGGGAAAAAAAAAAAAAAAAAAATGTTCCAGACAGTGAGACCAGCTTTGCGCAGACCCTTGAAAAGTTTCTGCAGTGGAGTATGAAGGTTATTATGTGATATGGGTACGAGAGAGAGAGACAGATTTGTGAGCCATTAGTGAGAGACCATATCATACACTTACACAGATCAATTCCCATCCAACAGTGAAAGTAGAAGATAAATGGCAAATGTGTTATAGACCAGGGGCTAGAGACTTTGACCACCCAAATGGTAATGTGTATCTGAAAAGTGATTTGGAAGTAAGTATATCCAAGAAATACCAAGCAGCCTAAAATCTTTCTCCTTCTCAAACACCTATTGTGGGGGTTTTTTTCTACTAATTAATGCCCATGAAAGCATCATTCTAATTTTCATAGAATCTGTTTTTCTACCAGAAAACAATAAGTGCTTCAGAACTAGAAATGAAGGAAACCAACAGACCTTCTCACAACCCTTGTCCAACAGACAATATGCCTAATATGCTACAGATACCATGATCTGACCCACTTGGCGATACTTACAGCAGCCAGATCTCATTGTTTTGCCTCTGTCTCTCCCCAGCTGAGACTCTGGCCTCTGACTAACCAGCTGTGCTGGTTTTGGCTGGGATAGAGTTAATCTTCTCCATAGTAGCTTGTACAGGCTGTGGTTTTGATTTGTGCTGGAAACAGCGCTGGTAACACGGGGCTGTTTCCGTCAGTGCTGAGCAGGGCTGACACAGAGCCAAGGCCTTTTCTGCTCCTCACCCACCCCACCAGCGAGGAGGCTGGGGGGCACGAGGGGTTGGGAGGGGACATGGCTGGGACAGCTGACCCCAACGGACCCAAGGGATATTCC
>JMFS01094885.1:0-20888 GCA_000699545.1 Podiceps cristatus
AAACATTCTATGATTCTATGATTCTATATGACTTTGTGATGAATCTGGGTCACAACTCAGTGCAGAGCTCGAAATTCCCCTTGGTATAATGATGCCCCATGAAAGTCCATAGGCCAAATCATGTGATGGCTAAAATCACTGTTTGGATAGATAATGGGCAAAGAGGTAAACACATATGTGGTGCACGGGGAAGGGAGAACAGAGAAGACATTTGTTATCTGCAGGTTCTGAGAAACCTGAACTGCTTAATTGCAATCTCTAATACACGTGGTCAGTTAAGTAATATGCAGGAGAACTGGCATGGCTGTGTTTAATTAAGCAGATTCAAACTGGAGACAAAGAATTAATCTCAAAGGTAGTCAGAATATGTGGAAAGTTACAAAAGTAGAGAGAAGGTGGTGGGCATCTCACATAGACTGAAGTAAAATAGAAGTAAAAACTTAGAGCTTCTAGGAGTTATAGATAATGTCCAACAAAGAGATATTATATGCAGCATAGGATATTTCTATGTCACTCCCCTTATACGAGGTAAAAAAACCCCATTAGTTAATCCAAGGTTAAGTGTTTGCCAAGAGACCAGCAATCACAACTTGATTGGAATCACTGCAGAGGAACAGACAGCTTTTTCATATAGTTATGTAAAAAACATTTGCTTCCTCAAGGCTAGAGAAGTTTGGGAGCAAAATCAACTGGATGGAAAAATGTGTACAGAAAAATATGTGTGAAGCTGAACACAAGCTATTTAGCATGGGATGTTTAGGTGGCTGATCTAATCAGTCGTAGTTCTACAACCAAGAAGGGAAGTGTAGCTGAAGTTCTGGTTCAGTAAGAAAGTAACGAACAGCAGTGGTTAGAAATACAGTAGGCATACATTGTGAATTGAAAAGAATAAAAAGATTAAAATTAAGAGCAATTTAATATTCTAAAGCATAGAAAAAATGAGAAGGCATGGAAAAAGTGATGAAAGGAAGATTTGTAAAAGTCCTGAGAACCAAAGAAATTTCAGTGGTGGCTTAGGATTTTTAGCAGGAGATGATAAGATGCTAATACTAACAGTAGGCACGACAAACAGTACTAAGTGTCTAAATCCAAGTAAGGGGATGATATCTGAACACCATATCAACCTTCCCGACCATACAAGTTTTGTACTGTGAAGTACTCACCCGTGGCCCAGAGACAGGAGTGCCATACCACCTCACTCTGTGCCTGTGGGTAGCAGCGAGCTTGGGGCGAGCTTCACAGGTGAGAAGCAGCTAGATTGTGCTCCCGCTCCCAAGGGAAGCCAGAGCTGTCAGCGTTAGCAGCCCTGCACCTCATTTCTGCCCGCATGAGCCACACAACTCAGCCCAGTGTTGAGACGGCCCTTCCCCGCAACACAAGAGATCCAGGCAGAGGGATCCTACCATCATGCACAATTGACGCATCATGGAGAGTCTGTGAGCGTGGTCAGCTGTGGTTTTCTCCCTCCATGATCCTCTTTCTGTGGCTGGAAAATAAGGAAGTGGTCATGTGATGGAAAGAAAATAAGGGGTTTCTTTGCGGTAAATGAGTTTCGGGTTCATTGAGTTTCTTGTGTACTTTTATAATAGAGGAAAAACCTTAGGCATCATTGTAATTTTATTAAGATGTTTACATAAATATTGAAATAGCTCATTAAAACCAATGGGTCTGTATTGGAATATAACTGTTATGAGCAGAAAATCGTATTAATGGCTTGGAGATGTCTGCTCATAGAGGTGGCATTAGAAAAATCATGTAATCATATAACAAATACATGAGACTGGAGACCGTATTTGAATACCTTGAAATTGGATAGACTATTTTCCACCTACATGAGTGGAATATAAACTAGCTAGTAATGTAGTTGGCCTTTAAGCTATTGGATACAAAGACAGAGCCATTCTCTTGCTCTTCACAAAAAAAAAAAAAAAAAAACAAAACCAAAAACCTTAGCAGGCTAGGACTCCTATTACCTTGTCTGGACTGATTGAGAACTTACTTTTGTACAGTATTGTTACTCTTCTCAGCTGGAAAGTGCATAAGTGGAATAAAATATGATGCCTCATTATTCTGCCAGATATGATACTCTGGATGATCCAAGTGTGTTTTCTCAAAGAATTATCTACATACTCCTTTATTTTCTGAACAAAAATCTGTATGAAGAAAACCATTTTCTGATTCTTCTCGCCATGGAAGATTTCATCCAGAAAAATTACATTTACTTTCCTGTCTAATAGCTTGCTTCCCAATTATATTTCTGACCTTACTCAGAAAGGTATATTAATTCTTCCTAATATCAAGAAAGAAAGAAAGAAAGAAAGAAAGAAAGAAAGAAAGAAAGAAAGAAAGAGAAAGCAAGCTAAACAACAGTTTGGAACTAGGGTGACCTTACCATGCAGAGGACACAGAATTAATATAATGTAAATACCTTTGTTCTATCCACACAACACTGACCTCTCCCCTCACCATTATCCATCACAGACCTAAATTCCACCTATGTAAAAGCTTTATATCTGTTCGATGATCCCTATCTTTAATTTCATTATGGAAGCAGAGGGGAAAAAATGAAATGTGTAGACCTAGTAGGAATCAGAAAGAACACCTTCACGAGTGCAAAGAGTACTCATTTAACACATTTGGAAGAAATAGTTCAAGAAATCTGACTTTAGAGGACCCACAGCACATTCTTTCCTACATTTCATTCCAACTTCTATCATCTTTAAGTGCATTTTGTGAACATTCCTTACCTCACAGGGAGGATAATCACCAAATAGCACCATAAGAACATCTTTGTTCAAAACATTTTCACTAGATTTCCTCAAATAACAACAGGAATACTAAAACAATAGAAACATCCTTTTCCCCAAAGTTTTATTTATTTTAAAGGATTTCTTGTTGAGTCCTGTTGGTGTAGAAAGTGATATAGAAACAGTATTTGGAAGATGGATTTCTAATTCCATCAGTCAGAAAACACCAAGGCTCAGGTCAGAATCTGGTATTTTGGGGGTTTTCTCATAATTCATGCATATTTAGGTATAGGACTGAATTTAATGGCACTTAGAGCATTATGAATCAGTATTCATTAAAATGAATATTAAGTACCTATCAACTAACATTAGGCCAATGGTATGATATGAATTGGAAGGTAAGTTTTTAAGCAACAGGGAAAGAAAGGAAAGTACTTTTTAAAAGGACTGTAAATGCATTTTAAAATAAATTAATACAATTCTAAATCCCATCGAATTGTAGAGATTATTTTAAATTAATCTCTTAAAATCCACTTTTTAAAATCCTTCCAAATGTAATCCTTGGTTGAGATAAAAACCCAATTCCATTTTATTTTTTTAGTTGTTTATTTTTCTGGTAAAACAGGCTATTCTATTTTAGATCACACTGCTGCTATTAGAGTCGATGAATAATGATATTACTTATGCAGTAGGGGCTTAGTCGGTCCCCATTATCTGTAGTTTATCCAAGGGGATTAACCATTTATAATCAAATCCAGGTGGATTAATCATGGCCTGGATAGGAAGACTCAGAGCTGGCTCAGTGCAGAGGCAGCTCAGATTGGCTGGGCTTCTTAGGGCAGGTGTGGGCAACAAATGTGCCGTCTCCAGGCCACCTCGCATACAGAAAAAGGTTAATCACTTCTGCATTGTGCAGAACCAAACCCAAAGACCCAAGTTGATCATGTTAAGCAAATCAAACCCAAAGACCCAAGTTAGTCATATTCATTGCAGTTTTGTCATCTTTAGCTCCACAAAATGAAAGTATAAAAAAATATGAGGCAGAAACTCAACTGGTGGTACACAGTTAGCTTGGGTCCCCACTCAGTTGCTTCTGCACTGTACTTCACTGTGCTTTTAGTCCAGGGCAGCTGTGCATAAAGGAAAGAAGATAAGTCAGTTCTCACACTTAGAGCAAACCTGAGAAGCTCCCCAGAATTTGAAGCACTGAGCACAAAGATCTTTTCAGCGGATGCATGCAGGTAGACCCTGTCTGCTCTGAGGGAGCTGGCAAAGAGCTGAAGCAAAATGAACCCAAGCTACCTTTAAGTTGTGCCACACCACAACATTTACATTTCAACTGTTTTCATTATGTGGTTTTCCTGTTCTCTGGATACCTCCGTCTCCAATTAATGAAGTACTGACTATATTTGATGTGGGTCACATAGCTTAGAAATTCAGTGTTAGCTTTTGTACTGGCCTCTTTTATTAAGTGACATAGTCAAATTTGTTAGGTACTCCATTCAAGTCCAACCTTGATGCTACAGGAAGAGAACCCTAGAGGCTTTGCAGTGTCCTGTAGTGCAGAGGTAGGTTTTGCGTGCCTTCCTCAACAGCACTGTGTTATGGCTGTAGACACAGCAAGCCCTAGTTCTGTGTGCTGAAGAGAAAGCCTGAACTCTTCCTGAGTTGTATTCCTTTCCTCATATCTGTACAAGGGCTACCTACAAAATCTGCCAATGTCTTTAGCTCTGCTTTTATTTTCTGCACCGGCTTTCATACCATTTTGAAGGGAAGAAAAAAAGGAAGAAAACAGATAAGAAATAAGAGGAAAAGTTCATTTACCTAGTTGCTTTGTGTAGAACAAGTCAATTTTCTTCTTGGCTTACGGCCATTATTTTTTCATCATCTTACTTATGTGCAAAACATCTCTTTTGGCTACAATATCTAGGCAATAGCTGAAGATGAAGCATGAATTCAAAGACTAATAGGAAACACAAAGCCACTTGAATTCCACACAACAAAGACAGACCCTGTTTGCTAACAGATAACAAACAGACATAGGAAATATTTTTTTTACTCGCTTGTCAAAAGCAAGTCAACTATATAGTTGCATGTAGTATGAGTAAATTGTTCTTATAATTCCAATGATATCTCTAGCATAATGTAATTCGGTGGGCCACATACTGAAAGAAAATGATTAAATCATTTTAGTTATGAAACACTGAGAAAATGTTGCTTTGTTTTTATTGTTTCTTTGGAATTATTAATGACTTTTAAAAGTCTAACACTAGAAAGAAAGTAAAATCATTAGCTGATACAAAGTCTTTTGGAACCTGTATTGTGTAGCTCTTTGTAATAAGCAAATTTACATAAAGTATACAGCTTTGAAGGCATTCTTGGTTATGAAAAACCAAACACATAAATATAGATTTTGGAAACCAACTTAGTCCCTTATGAAGTTTCACCAACTAGCCTGAAATCATTTATGTATTCAGACATAAAAATACTTAGTAGCTGTAATTGCATATTTTATAACAGTCTAATTAAAGAGCACATCCATTATATACATTGTCTTGTTTACAGAGAATAGACATAACTCAGTGTAAGGAAAAGGAGGCAGCCTATTTCCTCTCCACACCTGCTGACTCTTCAGCCAACAGCTTGAGGAGAGAGAAGTCTCACAAGGCAGAGGAATGATAAATGACTTGACTTCCTATTTCTACACCTTTGGGCTAGATTGACGTTGTCTCACAGGTCCCTGTAGTTCTCCAGATAATACTAGTATCCATACTAGTAAGGGTGGCACTGATACAATACATCGATAGATGTGCCTGGTCACTGCGATCTAGATTGTGTCCAGTGTAAACTATTGGTAATGAATGATAACAGATAATAGGCAGAGGAACATGTATTGTAATAAATATAAATTCCTTCTGAGAAACAAGAACCTGACGTGCCAAATATGGACCACTAGATGCTTCCAAAGAAGTTTGTGAGGCTACTGCATGTCAGCTGGGAATGGACCCAGCGTGGCATTTGTTGCATTACCTTTATCCTGTGGTACTCTACCAAGCAGATCCCTGAAGAGGCCAAAGTCTCTGACCACTACTCTGAAGAGTAGTCAGAGTCTGAGAGGCCAAAGCCTCTGACCACTACTAAACCATGTCTGTAAGCACCTCATCTACCCATCTTTTAAATACCTCCAGAGACCCTGACTCGACCACCTCCCTGGGCAGCCAGTTCCAGTGCCTGACAGCCCTTCCAGTAAAGACATGTTTCCTAATGTCTGTAGAGAGAATGTTTGATCAAACAGGACATTCTGTAGTCTTAGAAGCCTGCCTGCACAACCCTGCTATGGGCCAGATAACAGGGGCACGCTGTCCCTGTTATCAGTGTGAGAAAGTGTGGTGAGTTGTGAGCACAAAAGGAGGACGGTTAGCAAAATATGCAGTTAGTGCCTGCCAAATCTAGGTGTATGATTATGGCCTGTCTACCATTTAAAATGTTATTAAAAGCCACGTGAACCCTGTAAAATCATATAAATGTACCCTCAGATTTGTAATAAACGAGCTCTGATGAGTCCTCCATGAGGACTCATCATTGACTCCAAGATTCCCTAAACGCAACAAATGTCCAATCTAAACGTCCCCTGGCATAACTTGAGGCCATTTTGTCTTGTCCTCTCCTGTGTTACTTGGGAGAAGAGACCCACACCCACCTCTCTACAACCTCCTTTCAGGTAGTTGTAGACAGCGATAAGGTCTCCCCTCGGCCTCCTTTTCTCCAGACTGAGCAACCCCAAGCCCCTCAGCCCCTCCTCATAAGATGTGCTCTCAAGACCCTTCACCAGCTTCATTGCCCTTCTTTGGACCCTCTCCAGCATTTCAAAGTCTTTCACCGTTCACCTCCAAGGAATGGGAAAATACTCATCCTTGCTGTTCAGGGAAGCATAAATCTGGGCTGTTCACGTTCTTGATTAACATAAGCATTAAGCTAAAGCCAATTTTAAGTTATCTATTCCTCTCTAACTAATTTTTTCTTAAATTTCATTTTAGATGGCAACTTATTAATTTCAATACGAATTAACTACTGTGTACAGATGATGGCCTTTGCTATTGTCATAATACGTGACTTGTAATAATGTATGAGTTGAAGATTTAGACTACAACAGGTCAGTGTCAGATCTTTTCCCTATTCATCAGAAATTGTGCTTGTCACTGCATGAAAAACAGGCAGAAAAAATGAAAGCTTTCCCACTTCTGTACCTTCATCCTGATACAGCATAGCACAGCTGTCATTTTGTGTGGAAAAAGAAATTATAAGAAATACCATACACCACTGCTAAAAACAGGTCAAGGGCAGGAAACCTTAGCGATGATTTCAAACTATAAGTGCTCAGTACACAAATACTGTGTCAACACATTTTATAAAAAGTAAAACTAAATAAATAAATTTTGAAGTTGCAACCAATGAAATGTCATTCTTTTCTCTTCCATTTAAAAGCAAAATTGTTCTTGCCCTTGGAGACACTTGAACTTCATTGCAAAGGAACTCTTAGTAGCTGCAGATTACACAATGCTAAACAAAAATAAAGCCACTCCCGTACAATAAGTCCAATTTAATATATGTTCCTCAAGGACTTTTGGTGCCACCTGCCACAATTTATATGTGTCTTACATTTTAAAAGTTATAAACAAAATATTCTTTTCTAAATAATGATAATAAAAAAGTCTTTTATGGGGCAAACAAACAAACAAACTAACAAACCCAAGTTCCCTAGTTGCAGCTGAAATTCATAAATTAAGAATAAGTTAAAAAATTGCCTTTGGCTCCTTGCAAAATTAACACCAGTTCTGATACAGAAAATTCAAATGGTGGTGGTTTTCATTAGCAACTGTGCAGTAATTGAGTAACATAAATAAGGATAGTAACATACTATAAGGATAAGTAACATACTATAAATATTTGAAAATAACATGTTTACTTAACTGAATGAGAAATTTGCTTATATCCTTATTTGCTTTGAATTCTATCCACATGAATTTTGAGAAGCGAGTTACCACACAGGAGCTCTGTTGTCATTAGCCTTCAGTGATAAAATGATCAAGGAATCTGCAATCAGGAAAGAACTTTTTCTCAGCTCAGAAAGAAATAGAGCACCATTTTTTTTTTGTGGGGGGTTTTGGTGGGGGGCGTGCTCTGGTGTTTTGGTTTTTTTTTCCTTTCGTAGTTGAGGTATGGTTCAGTACCCAAAAATCCCTGTGATTTTTATGAAATAATACCTACTTTTGAAGGGCTTCTGGAAAACACCGAACCACTGCCTTTCCTGTTCTCTCTTTGTAGCTTTCGTTTTTTTCCGTAGATTATTATATGAGAATGTGTATTGATAACACCAATGTTCTTGATCAAACACCTACTGTTTGTGGTTGTGGAAGATGGTCTTTTCCTGACCATTAGCACAGTGTTCCTAAACCTGAAAATAAATCGGTAACAATAATATTCAACTGGATCCACACAGAGAAACCACTGGATAAAATTGATCACCTGGTTCTCATGTGCTAAGATTTTTAATTGGTATCTCTTGTTGGAGAACTGTCCATCCATACCACCACCCCCAGCGCAAGGTAAAAGAATTTCACAGAGTATCTGAAGAAAGTAGAAATGTATTCCTGGGACATGATAATGCATGACTGATAGAAAATTACTGTAAGATGTGTTTAAACTGATTGACAATGGCAATATGGAAAATGAGATGGGTAGAACAAAAGAGGTGTTGAATATATTAAAAAGTAGAAAGGAAAGTAGAAATATATGAAAGAAATGAAGAATGGAAGAGTGAATAAAAATATACAAGCAGGAAAAATTATGAAAAGCAGAGTAAAAAAGTAAAGAGTAAACAGTATGAAGAGCAAACAACAATAAGCAATGGGAAGAGATACTTAATGAAATATGGAAGAGGAAAAGGAGAATACAAATTGGAGACAGATCAAGTGCTTAGTTTTGTAAGAGTTACTTGCTTATAAGCAAAATGGTAATTTATGCTTCATGTTAAGAAGGGATTTGACTATATCCTCAGTTAAAATTTAATACCAGAATCTTCATTTTTCATGCAAAAGGCTCTGTAAACTGAAAAACAAAACAAAACAAAACAAAACAAAACAAAACAAAATAAAATAAAATAAATCAAATATGGTGTTCTGAGGTGGTCCAAAGACATTACCTGTGCTCTTGCTGTACTTCAGCATTGACGTTCTTAAATGTTGCAGTCCATTGAATTTGGTCAAGAATATTAACTAGTAGATAAGGGAAATTAAGCAAAATATATTGATGCAATTGTTCTTTATTTTTTCTGCATATCTAGCACATAGTCTGAGACTTTCATGAAGCAATTTTTTGCAGTGTGGAAGAAACTCTAAAAATGAGAGAAAACAGATTTCAAGGGCACAGATTAAGACATTTAAATTAATTTGCACCTGATACATTTGAGATTAACAGAAAAGGACTTCAGTTCATGTGGCTCTGAGAAGTACTGAAAAGACGGTACTGAGAAAGGTTGGTTCTGACAGGTTATTCAGTGAGATAATGCAGAATCTAAAGCAGAAAGACAGGAACTGAAGCTGAGAAGGCATGGAAGGCATTTAGGAAACAACATCTTGGCACAGATGGTGATCAATATGTGAAATGGACCACCAAAGACAGCAACAAAAGCTGTAACCATGAATTCACTCAAAACAATTATACAAGCACTTAGAAGAAAAAGAATATTACAGCGTACAAAGTCTAGACAGGTATTACTTTGTTCTTGTCCAAAAACGTGATGTGCCACCAAACACATATTTAACGTTCTGTGGGAAGGAGTTTCCTCCCCACTGCACGTTATTCTGCTGTTTGTCTCCCAGACGTTTTGCACACAGTCAGCAAATAGGTGTGAAAGTTAATTACTCCTTGGAGAATGAGATATGCTGAAAGCTTTATGGAGAAGGGCATCTTAAAGGGAAGTTCACAGTACATGAGGGAAAATTAGAAGAAAAATCTTCTAGTCTGCCTAGAACAGGTGAGTGACATTCCCTTGTCCAAAAAAGCATAGTAATAAATTAATCAACAGAATTGAGATATTTCTTCCTTATCCTATATTAGTACAGGACATTGGTTATATAGGCTGAACATTTTATTTTTTTTTTAATTAATCCTATATACACCATTTTTATTGAATATATTTTTGTGTATACGGGTGTCTATAGTGGAATTTCTGGTAAGTGCACATGTATGTATGGACATATGTTTGCCTTTTTAAAATTAAATTATATAAATTAACACAGGTAAATGTAATCTAATCCTGAGTTTTAACCTTGCAGTTACCTATTGTCCTCTAAAGTTTAAAGTTAGTTGTTAGACAAAAAACTAAGCTATTGGTACTTGTGTCGCCCTAGGAAAAGGAAGTCGTATGTAACCAGGGTGTTATGTTAGGTGCCAGGGAAGCTGGCAAGCTAGTAAGGAAAGAATAAGATAACAAGGAAAATAAAGGTGTTATGGCAACAACAAAATTTCTTTTGTGAAGAATATAATGAAATAGCATTGGAGCCACTAGAGATATTGACCTTTGAAACAAAGAAACTGTAATGTAATTTTTTATTTTTTTATACCAGTTCCATCTATAGGGACTTGAACATCTATATTTTATGGAGACAAATCTTCTCACTATATATTAATCTCTTTTTACCACTATCCATATCCTGTAACCTCTGCCTCTGTCCTTAGATTCTGAATGCCTTCTAGCAGTCCAGATCTTTTATTCAATTTTTGGCAAGTGTCTAGGACATCATAGAAGATGACAAAGGAATAACTATTGAAATTAATTGCTTTCCTGTTTTTCATGATACCTTTGTGGGAGCAGTAAAATGAAGATTTTTTTTTTTTAAGGGCAGCAATGCTCATGAAGTCAAGAGAGAAAATAAAGAGGTACAGGGAGAATATATTTGTCATGCTTAAAGCATGGAACTACTCGTACTGATGAGTGTGTCCTTTCCTGGTTAGTTACAGCTAAAGGTTTTTACTTCCAATGTGTATCTAATCTGCATGAATTTTACTTTCCTCTGTCAAGTTGACTGGGTTTGTACTTTTGAAGTCCCTAAAAATCATCTCAGGTTTAAATTAATTTAAATAGGTGATATCTGAAAAAAAATATCGTTTCCCTTTTCACTCAGGTTTTTAGTAAATACAATAAGCAGTGTTGTAATGTGAGTCTTGAAGGACTATTACGCAGCTGTGAAGATGACAGTTTGGTTTTCTGCAAAACAAGAAATACTTAATTTTTACAATAAAAATATCTTATGATCATTGTGAAAGAGCACTTACTGAAATTAAGTAAATGTCTTTATTGCACACACCTGATTGCACACAATCAATAGAAATGAAATCCTAAGCAACAATAGCTATTGCTTTATCAATAATGTAGAAGTTTTTATCAGTTTCTAGATGAGTTTATATTTTCCAGTCTATATTTCTGAAAATCTAATACATCAATAATTAATAGCATATGTGAATAAAGTTTTGCTTGGCTTAATATATGAGTTGCATGTTTTCTGTCTGAGCTCACACATAGCTCTGGTTTAGAGTGAAAAGAGAACAAAACTTTGATGTAGAAATGTAGTTATTACAATGCATTCTGTGCAATCATTGTAGTCCTTGAAGTGCTAAGAAACTGAGTTTTCAGGACTATGTAACAGATGGAAAAATAGAAGATTAGAGACAAAACTGCCCAAAGGAACAATCCTGTTGAACAATTGTGGACAGAAGCATCCTTTATACGCCATTTTCACGCATTAAGATTTATCACAATTTCTCTGTTCTCCTGCACCAATGAACACACTCTTCTTAATAAAAAATTGCACAAAATAATGGGGTGAAACACTTTAGTTTAATGGGTATTTAATCCACATCTGTTTAGACTGTGAACAGGGAACAATGTTGGAAGGAAGGGAGGAGCAACAGTTGACTCATAATCCAAAGAAATGCAGGAAACGGTAAAAAACAATAAAGACTCTAATAAAAGCAAATAATATGGAAAAGGAATAAAACTAAATGGTTATGCCATTCTGGGGCAGCAAATCCATTCAATTCCTCCACCTTGTCAGAAGAAGAAATGTATCTCCAATGCCAAAAACAAATTTTCAGCACCCTGTCCCAAAATATCCCAGTTTAAGATTTAGGCTATTTATTTGCTTAATGTATTTAAAAGGCAAAAGGCAAAACCAAATACTAATGCCTGCTGTGTTGAGTTGACCCCAACCAGCAGGTATGCTGTGACCCCGTCTCTTGCTCCCTTCCCCCACCGGCAAATGGGGTAGAGAATCAGAAGAGCAAATCTCAAAACAAGTGGGTTGAGATAAAGACAGATTAATAGCCGAAGCAAAGCTGTGAGTACAAGCAAAGCAAATGAAAGAACTCATTCATTTTCCCATCGGCAGGCAGATGTCCAGCTACCTCCTGGAAAGCATGGCCTCAGCATACATCATGGTCACTTGGGAAGACAAACCCCATACCCATGACCCATTCCTTGTTCTTTCCCCCCGCTTTTATCGCTGAGCGCAAGACTATAGAGTGTGGCATGTCCCTTGCTCATTTGGGGTCAGCTGTCCTGGTTGTGTCTCTTCCAGCTTCTTGTGCATCCCAACTTACTTCCTGGGAAAGCAGTGTGGGAAAAAAAAAAAAGAAAGAAAGGAAAAAAAAAAAAAAAAAGGAAAAAAAAAAAAAAGAAAACCTCAGCACCATGCAAACACTGTTCAGCAATAGCTAAAACACAGAGGTATTATCAACACTGTTTTAGTCAAAAATCCAAAGCACAGCACCACTAGGGCTTCTCTAAGGAAAATTGACTCCATCCCAGCCAGACCCAGTACACCCGTAGATGAGGTAGAGGCCAGATGCCAGTATTCTTGTGCCTGACAAATAACCAGCACCTTATTCTATGAAGTGACTGGAGTCAATGAAAGAAATGCGAGTAATTTATGTATTTGCTTTTGCATTGATTCAGGCATAGCAGATGTTGTAACTGCTTATCCAGTTAGTGGGTTGCTTAAGTACCAGAGTTTAGAAAACAGCAGCATTATGGTGATTCAGAATAGTTAGCATCTGTTTAAGAGACGTGATCTTCTAATAATATAAGACCCTTGTAAAGGCTCAGAAGAAAATATGTTCAGTGGATATGATCTGAATCTATAAGCTTGAGCTGCAAGTGCAATATATCACATCAGAACAGAATATGAAAATACGATAAGAAAAAGGTGAAGAAAACAGACTAGTGTCCTATGTAGTACATAAGACAGTGCCACTGTGAACTATTGCCATGTGCAGTTTCATTAAATCTACTGATGTAGTGTCAGAGCTAAAACTATAAAAGAGGAAACAGTTCTCTAAGTAATGAAATGCTATTTATTATTGTGGTCTCATTTTGTAAGGAAGATGTGCGGAAAAGATGAATAGTTTAACTGTGACTCATAGTCAAAGAGATCATGGCTGGAATTACAGGTGATTATCATTTCTAAGAAACTCACCTCTGAGTTCGGACAAAGTGTCAAGGATTCTTCATTAACAATCTGCCAGCTTCATAAAGCTGTGGAAAGCACAGGAAGTAAAGAGGGCAGTCAAATCAACCTTCATTAATCTTGTATGCTTAAGCCTACAGCTCTTATATAAATAGAATATTAAGATAAATTACTAAGAGTGGGTTCCGCCAGAAAAACAGTCTCAACCTCTTTTGTTGGCATACAGCTTTGACAGTGTTTTAATCCATATTAACTGTCTGTGCTGTATTGTAGGTTTATGTCCCTCAAGCAGATGGCACTCCAATTATTCATATTTGTAATAGACTTTTCCCTCCCTTAAGAGAAAGCTAATGTGAGATAAATTTTAAGCACCAAAACAATAATTTAAAATTGCCTTCAGTTAGTGAGCTAACTGTGGAGGACTTCTTAGCCCCTCTACCTGCATCCTTGTGGAAACTGCAAGAAACTCTTTAGGTCAGTTTTTATGGCATATGATTTCTTCATTATATCACAGTTGTGTTTTCATCAAGCTTGAGACAGATATATCCAGCTGCACAAATCATGGTCTCCCTCAGATACAATTAGATTTAGACCAAAAAAGAAGGTAGATATTGTAGTTCAAAATGTCTTTCTTAATTGGGAAAAGTGTCTTAGAAAACATCCAGACATCAGACTCAAAAGTTGTTTTAAACATTTCTTTAGCGTTCTTTATTCTAAATGCTCGCAGGTCCTACGGAGCAGTAGTCGGAAATATTTTAGATCCAGCAGCACTGAATTAAAATCTGAATTTAAAGATAATTTGTATCTGCAAATACTCTTAAGAAATGGAAGTGTGATTTACTTCCAAAGGCAAGGTTTTCATATTCATCATTAATATTCTACATATTGGTTTCTTATGGACACCAAAACTCAGTTTTTGAGGACTCTCATAGTTATAGTTTTGCCTTGCAAAATTAGTTTCTTAGATGTGTTGTAAATCTTTCACTGTCAAAGTAAATGATGCAGAAAACTGAAATGTGGCGTCTGGGTTGAAACAGGACAGCTGAACCAACAAGGCAAATAGTGTCTGGTCCCAGTGGCATTGTCTGTTAGAGCTTAAAAGTGATTATGAATAGACTTTAGCATTAGAAATATTAAAACCTTGTGGTCTTCACTGATGAAGGGTGCTTTAAGATATAAAGGATCGGGGAACCTGTGCCATACTGGAACAACATTAGGTATAGGTCATTCTCATATAGAATAATCTCCTTGTTCCAGATGGAAACGATTTATAAGGGACAGGAGATACCCATTTCCTTAGGCACAGGGAATATTAATGAAAGTTTTATTTTGGAATTTTTTAACCAATACGTTGGTCTAAATAATGCATTCAAAAATGTCAGTGATTGAAAAGAAAATACACCTAATGCATCAGTTTGTGGAAGTTCACCACAGAGGCAACCTAAAGAGGAGGTAAGGAGGTCTTTGAGTTGGTCTAAACGTCTGTGACAATCTGCTCAAGAGCAAAACTGTGCCCATAATAACAGGCTTGTCACTGTGCAAGTTTTGGTAAAAAAATCCATGAAACTGATTATGTAATTCTTAGCATTAGCCCACAGCTACTCGTCACAGTAAATGCCATTAATTCCCATCATCTAATAACATGGAAAAGAAGGATGTATATGCCACATTGATCTTCCTTATGGTAACTTTTGCCACTTACGTGCTAAACCACAAAAAACATTCATAACTCTTTCTGGTTTATGACACAGAAAGCTCTTATGCAGATTTAGTCTCTAGAAAACAGAGAACTGGCTAATTAACCTTCTTGAAGCCTCTGAAGCACAGAGCTCTTTTTAGCAAAGAAAGTATACTTCTGCGTTTAATATTGTGGTATTTACACAATGTAACTCACACTCTCCTATCAGACTATCAAAGTGAATATAATTAATAATCTAATCTCATGTAAATCTGAGTTGCTTAGTCTAAAAAAGTAACTAATCCCAATTTGAAAAGTTATTTGATCAACTTTGAAATTAAATCATTATATTTAAAGGCCAGATTCTCAGAAAGCACAAATGAAGGCATGAAAGCTTACACAAGATAACAACCAGATTCTTACTGCTAAGGTTTGACATCTGACATTAGAAATATTTGCTATTTTTTCTTTTACTACAATGCAATTACTTTAAGCAGCATAGATCTTTGAAGTTATTGCCACAGCATTACACTTGTTAAAAATACTAAGAACAATCATTTATCTTATTAATATTCCTGCTACCCTAATAAGGAGCTGTAGTACAATAAGTTTAAGTGCAGAAAAAATAATTTCATCAACTGAGCGAATAGTATTCACTGAATGGTACTGGATTCATCAGTCTTATCATATGTGTTTTTCACTGTCCTTTCCCTGGTTGTTTTAATGTACACATTCTTCTACTGTGTGTACTAGGTAGATACCAAATTCACTTGGTATTCCGAACACCAGTAGTCATGCCACATGCCCTCTGGAAGGTAATTTTTTTTCCCGACTCTTGCAGAAATCTTCAGATTTCCTTAAGCAGCAAAAATTTCAGCCTGTTTTAATCATCCTCGTCTTCAGTAGCCTCTATTACCTCATAGTAGTTGTTACTTCTGATCATCAGTAGTATGCAGTACAACAGGCCTACAAGAAGTCAGAGCTCAAGTTCAGCATTACCACAGTTTTTTCACTGGTGTGAGCAAATTCGGAAAGCCACTATTATATTATGTGTGACCACTGTACAGCAACTGGGAATTCTTGCATACTGCTTTTCCCCTAAGTCACTTACAGGACTTTACAGTCTTACATACCCTCAGCAGGTTAACATTTTACCTTTTTTATTTTGAAGGCCACTTCATGGAAGTTTGCGGTTTCCTCTTAAATTGACTTTGGTTGATCAAGTAGAATCTGGGAAAGACAGAGATAAACAACAAATTTTTTTTAACAACTGTTAAGAAAATATTTTTTACTGCAACTGTCAAATGTTGTAATTTTCAGAATTCAAACACTGTGCAACAACCACTCAGGACAGATACTTTGAACATTGTTAAAAATAGGGACACTATTTTCATCAGTTGAGTAGATTTTTCTGAACAGCAGGGATTCTCTGCTGTTTCAGACACCAAGTCTGTTTTCTTCTACTACTTACACAAAAGAAAATGATGGCTGTTTATGTCCTATATGATACTAGTAGGCTCAAATTTAGTATATATTTCAGAAGTGTTTCTCATTTTGTTTGTCATCACAGTTTCCAAAATAAAACTCTCCAGCTTAACTGATATATTTTCATTGCACTTTGGGGTTTTGGTTTGGTATTTGTTTTGTTTGTTTTTTGTTTTTTTGGTTTTTTTTTTTTATTACAAAATATATACGCATAGATGGTCAGATTTATCTTAGTTGTATAGATTCAAAATCAAAACATTTTACAAGTGCTTTCTCCAACAAGGGCATATTATATATTATTACAGGATATTATACAAAATAAGTTATTGAACTATGTAATGTTGCATTTTGTCTAATGGTAAAGAATAATTAAGCTATAAATACATGTTTAGATTATATTAAGTGGCATATTTTCCAGTTGATGCACAGGAAATTAGCTGTAAAAGTCCTATTAGTGTTAAGTGGAAGCTCTATTACTAAATCTGTTTGCGTGACTCTAAAGGTTTACCACTTATGTTAGAAGTAGTCAGGAAATTCAGTGAGAGGGAAATTGTACCTGTCTCTCCATATAGATGTCAGAGTTAAAAAACTCAATATCTGACAATATTAATCACATTCAACCATACTTTTTAACATCTGTTAGATGTATCATAACTCAACCTAGCAATTTGAGGCAACAGGTAGACTGTAGATTGAAGCAACATACCGTCAGCCACATAACAAAAATCCTAGAGCTAGCAGTTTCAGGATGCAAATCTGCCTGTTTTCCCCATTCCTTTTGTAAAATAGATTTATGCAGCCAGCCAGGGTAGATATGTCACTTTCTGTTTGCCTGTTGCCCCATCAGACATTATTGCAAATTTTGCAAAAACAGCATCTGTGTAGAAGAGAGATCATGTAATTGCCCAAAGCAGAACCAAATCACAAGTCTGTTCCAGAGAGCTTGCACACGTCTGCAAAAGCAATTGTGGCTTTCCTCTAAACCATGGTAAAATTCTTCACCTCCAAGTCTGCAGACAAGTCTCAACATTCATTCCAGAAACTAAATTCTAGGAACTCTTGCAGCTGTTACTCAGAATAGTCTATCTATTTCGCACTGCATACCGAATCTGAGCACTATATATATGTATGTGTAAAGTACAACATGCATAGACAAACTAATCATTGAAATTGGTAGGCGCAAATTTACCTCAACTAAGTGACTACACTATTGAGTGTTTTACTAGGGAAGTATTTATAGGAATAATTCTCATACTTCCATGAAAATAAAGAAGCCCGGGATGAAGAGTTTAGATATAAAGCCTGTCATCTTAGTGATTTACTTAAAACAGCAGATCCAGAATTTTTGATTAAATATTTTAATGAGGCTTTAAAAATTCAGTAAGAATTTTCTGCTAGAAAATGCTGACTTATCAGTACTGAAAGTCTTTCCGCAAAAAGGCCAGCTTAAGTGCAATTGTTTTATCAAAGATATTTCTAGAACTCCTAGACACTTGAAGTATTCAGTTTAACATTTTCAAACTGAAAAAACCCTGTTTTCTCATTCTAAACCCATTTTTCTTTTAGAACATCTAAGTTTAAAAACAAAGAAAAAAAAGATGTCAAAATATAAATTAAATACTTTAATGCACATTACTGATATTTTTGTGTAATCACTGTGTAATCATTGTGTCTACACTGTGAAATCAAAGAAAGACTCTCTGCAGTTCTTACACTGGTACAAAACTTGTTTATTGACTGTAATGAACCCATAATCATATCTTTCCTCTAATCCCAGGTCAACACAAATTTTCAGGTTTTATTTCCAGGTCTTTTTTTCAATATTCTCTTATTTCTTTCTCTGATTAAGCAGTACTGTAAGTTTCACAGGAGTATGCCCTTATTTTTTTCAATTAGTTTTATTTTTTTTTCTACCTGTGTCCATGGGTTTGTATCAGCTAACTCAATTCAGTGAAAGGTCATCCATTTACTTTCACAGATACTAAATCAGATCCTAAATCTGGGGTCTATTCATGAGCTGTTAGAGCCGTTACAGTGAAAAGATATTGAGTCTCAATATCAAGCTTGTTTCTCTAGGGTTCCGATATGCTAGAAATGGTCTAGTATTTGATTTGTTAGCTTTATCTGATATCAAATAGCACATCTGTTGGTTCCACCATACAATGGAAAGAACCTTCATTCACCGGTTTTGCCACAGCTACACTAAATTCTTCAAAATTGTCCATGTATGGAGCAGACTCTCCATAGAAATAGAATCAATCTTTTCAGCCACATCAAGACTGACATCAGTAACTATCTGTACTGTAAAATAAACCCACATCCACTTATTTTTTTTCTCTTTCTGCCTTTTTTTTTTTTTTGATATATTGGCTAGGAAAATTTCAACATCCTTCCAAACCAGCTGTGAATATTTGCATTGCCAAACAGCATGTCCAGAAAAGTATGATTACGGAAACACTTCCATTATATGCTTCTGTCATATCAACATGCAAATACTTCATTTGTTAAGGAAGTTAAGGACTATGTCCCAAAGGAAAACATCAGTTCAGTGCTAGCTGTGGAGCACACTTGAATAAGAAGACACAAGTTATGAGTGAGACAAGAAGATGTTGGGGGAAAGGCCTGCCATCTCTTTGATCTTGGCCCTGAACACCACAGAAATGTCCTTAAAATCTATCATATAAAATATAAGTATGCAGTAAAAGGATGACTATGCTAGGACAAACCAGACTGAGTTGTTATTGTTTTGCCTGTATGTGTGCAGAGCTGTGGACTCTGTCCAAGGGCAGAGCTGTTTACGGCACTGCATAGGAACAGAAGTGCTGTGAGTCATGACACCACAGCCAAGGTCTCATATAGACAGAGATGGAGCAGAAACAGGGAGCAGAAGCTCCTCAGCTTTCATTCTGCCCCTGTTTCCTCATATGCAAACTTGGATGGATCTTACAGGAAAATACAGTTGTTTTCCAGTGACATTGTGGGCAAGTCCCTTCTTCAACCTATGAAAGAGCTTCACAGAGAATAATCTCAGATCATCCAGTTCTATGGAGATTTTGCACATAGAGGATATGATACAAGCATAAAATTTCAACATCAAAATTAATGGAAATTTGAAAAATAAATGAATATACTAAAACAAGTAAAAATCATGCAAGGAAATACACATCTTTTATCATTCATGCCCCTAATTGCTCTGTTATCTTGAAGTGGGACATCAAAGAGATACAGGTCCCAAACATGACAAGCCAAATGTAATTATAAGTTTCTTACCACAGTAGTCATGCAAATGAAATAGAGAAGTTATCTTGTCTATAAAAAAACTATTTAAAAGACTGTTTTTAAAAATAAAAAAAATTCTCTCAATCGACCTTTTACCAAGTAATTTAAAATGCATAAATCAAAAATTAAAGCAGTCATGTACAGACAACATTGATACCATGAATAAACAGCCACAACCCCATTATGTGTTGCAAACCAAATAAAGACACTAGTCTTACACAAAGGAGTGTGTTCAAAGTTCAGATATTTTTTTTCTTTTAAAGAGGGAACAGCAGGTCTGTAATAAAATCCTAGCACAGAAACCCACTTTTAGTTCACTTAGGGGCTGTCAATTGTAAGGATGGAAGTCAACAGAAGCACAAGGAGATAAGTTTTTATTATCATTGTCTTTAAAGAATACCATGGATTTGTAGGAAGAAGATGTACAAAATATATTTCAAATAATATTTATATCTCTCTTTGGTTATTACAGATTCTATCTGGAAAAAAAAGGACTTGAAGCTGCTAGCACTCCACAATGCTATGGGAGTCTGCACTAGTTATTAAGGCTGAATGTCACCTTGCTAGTTTCCTGTTGTGTGAGGAATAATGATCACTATATCATTTGCTATTCGAATGCCTTGATGTATTTTTCTGCAGTCTAGAAACTGCAGTAATGAAGAGACACCTGGAACTGACTCCCATTTACTGGCACAGAGAGTCAAGAAAAAAAAGAAAATATAAACCCCCGAAAAGTCAGCTAGTGCAGTTCTCATATTCTTCCTCCCTGGATGTATCCATTCATCGCTAACTACAAGCACCTCCCATGCCTCCCATGACACAGCTACTCTAAGCTTCATATCAGAACAACAACCAAGTCCTTTCTGATATACATTGATTAGTGCTGCTTGACAGCATCTTTGATAGATATACCCTTGGAGAGAAATGCAAACATATGGCAAAAGCAGAGATGGGAATCGCCTGCAACGCAGCACTGCTTGGTTACAAACTGCTGAACACTAGACCATTGAAAAACCTGCCCTGACACACTGACTCATAGCACAGTGCGCCCAGGGTTGCCAGTCTGCAATCCTTTCAGAATAAACAATCTTCATGTATATTCTATATATATTCAACCATGATGTGGGTTTTATGAATATATAATTGTGGTGGCTGAGCCGCTCTCCATCATAT
>JMFS01094886.1:0-12872 GCA_000699545.1 Podiceps cristatus
AAAAGGAAACAGAAAAACCCCTTCTCCACAGAGATTTCTGCTTGTCTAACCCTAAGCCTTGTCAAACGCTGTCAGCTAAGGATAACTGCAGAGCAGCAGGTCAGACAGGAGAGCTCAACGTCCTTATTGCATACTTGTCTCTTTTCCTGATCTGCTCTGTGATACCTGGAGTTTCATCAGTACAATGAGTAAATCTCGCTTCAGAATTACAATAGAGTATTTTTCATTAAGGTCAGAGAAGTGCTGTTGTAGGGACTGATACAAAACCAAACCAAAACAACAAGCAAACAAACCCACACACACCAAAACAAAGAACTTGTTGAGAAAAATAAAATTTTGTGTTGGGATATTTTCAAAAGGATGGTGACTGATTTAAATTTTCATAAGGCAAGAAAATGTTTTTAGGTAAAAATTCTTGTAAGGCAGAATTCCCTTCTTGTCACACCTGTGCAACCTGATTTACCTGCATTTATTCACATGTGCCATATTTATATATTTTTCTAGACAGTTCTCATTATTACCACCGACCAGGGATGGGAGAAGGAAAGTACAGATGATGAAATAAATTGGAGCGGAGGATGGAAATTCTGCCTTTTCATAGGAAAGCTGTCAGATGGATTAATGACTGCGCTGAGCCAAATAGCTCCATTATCAGATCAGATAGAGACCTCTCCCCTCTCTTGCTAAAATAAATGAGAAAGGGGGCTCTGGTATGGATTTTGTGAAAGATGAACCCCTTGAGAGTAAATTAAAGACAGGATAATAGAGTTCCTTACTACGCATGTGTAACTACTACTCCAATAAACTGGGATGAATGTAATCTTATATATGCCAGTGGCATCCAAGTCTTTCAAAAATCTAGATATATCTGTAGCTATCAATACCTATGTGTTTTATTTTCTTGCAAGACTAGGAGGGAACCCACAAATCATATGAATGAAATGGAAAACCAGTGCTGCAGTGGGTATGCCATACCCACACAGACAGAAAACTCCATTATATTCCGCTCAACCAAAAATAATGGCATTGTTCAGAAAAAGTTGTGTGTGTCGCGGGAAGGGGGGGAAGTACAATACCCTCTTCCACCCTAGCAAATGGAACATAGGAAGGAAAGCAAAGCAATAAAGAAAATTAGTTTCATGTCCCAACCTGGGCCAATGTCCATGTGCCAGGGAGCAGCTGGGAGCGTGCTTGGCCTGAACCCACATTGCGGAGCAGTGTTTGGGGAGGAAATCCAACCCTCCGTGCTCCCGATGGTCACTGAGGCTCTGAAGCAACACAGAGAGTGACCTGAATGTGACCACAGTGTCCTGTGTGAAGGGCTGCAAAATGCCACACCACACCATTTAGATTCTCTTTGAAGCAGCTGCATTGCACAGGTCGCGTTCCTGCAGTTTGTATGCGATCAAGTGGATCAGCTTCTCACCAGTCCCATGCTGACCGCACAACATGGAGAGAGGGAGGCTGCTAATCTGTACTTGCCTCACAAGGGTGTGTTGGAAAATTAATAAAGTGAAAGGAGATGTCGGAGAAACTAATTGACAAGATGAATAAGACAAATGACAAAGGGGGCTGGAAGAACTGACTTGCTGCGTGCAGAAAGGCTGCAAATAAGATAGGGATGCTCCATGCAATGATTGCAAGGTGACTTGGCAATGTTCTGCAAATATTTGAGGGAATAAACAGCACTGAGGCAGAGAAATTAGTACAACAAGATTTATCATAGAGAGCAGGAAGATGATGTGCCAGAAAAACTTTTTGAAAGACATAATAGACATTGAAATAAGCCTTCCAGTGGCTAGAGGAGATGTAACATTGGGTGAGATTTTTAAAATGAAATTGGAAATCAGCAGCAGTGAGCAGTTCTGCTTTGGGTGAAAGAATGTGTGACGTACTACTATAGGCATCTTCTGCGTTTTGATTCTCCTATATACCATTACTTCACACATGAGTTCGTGCCTCAGGGATGTCATGTTCTAGGGAAATTATTGCAAATATGAAAAGCAAGTTGGACATAAAGCAGCAACCCTTCGACAGCATGAGAACTGAGTGTATAATCATGCTCAACCTTGCTCAGAAGCGCAGAATAACAACTTGCGGTTCTCTCTGCAGGGGCTTTGTCCCTTATTTGCAGCCAGGGGAGCATTGTGCCTCACGCTGAGGTTTGCCCGTAGGCCCGCTGCCATCCTCCCTAGGACTTCGGCTGGAGGATGTTGTGGTTCCCTTCTCCCCGTGTGTCCTGCTTTTCTTCCCAGGGAATCAGAGGTATGAGGATGGGAGAGAGAGGCCACTGTGTGGCTGAGGCTCAGCCCCTTCCGAGGTGGGTTTTGGCCGGGGTGCTCCCATGGTACGGGAGTTCAGGCTTGTCTTTGGGCTTAAACGGACGCCCCAGCCCGTATCAGGTTGCTTCCAGCCCCAACGCTATTTTGTGGCAGCTTAGTCTCTTTAAAAATCTTTGGTGAGCAACCTTGTTAACGAGTTTAGAAATTGTAGGTGTATAAAATCATTGGAATTTCTTTGTGCACAGTAGCTCTCCAAAACCAAACTATGACACATCTGTGTGACACCACTTGTCTTTAGAGAAGCTGTATTGATTCCCCTTCACTATGTGTGTTTCTATCTGCTGATTTTGCTATTTATTTACACCTTCTAACAGTTTATATGATGCTATACTGTACTACAACTGTAACTGTCTTTACCCCTCCTTATCTCAGTGCACCTGTGGGGGATTCTTCTCAGCAGAACTGGTTTTAAACCAGCATTTCTGTCAGATTAATGGATGATGAGCAATGCACAGAGGCAGAAGTTTGGTCTCTGGATCTCTGTGATTTCTGCCTTCTCTGCCAAGCAGTGCTCCTGGCTGATGGGGGACCCGGTTTTTTCTTTCTGCTTGCCAGGTGCCGAGGTGAATGTGTATCTGAGCACCTCTGCTGAGTGGACGTAAACTGTTTCTTTTTCAGAAGTACATGACTTGTCACAGACATATTATTTGTATTAAGATCTGAACACTGATTTTTATTTTTTTCCCCCCTTTCATCCATACTTGTAGTTTTTTCTGCTGTTTATCTTTCCTGGATATTTTGTACGTCAGCACTTTCACCATGATATATTTTCCTTTTATGGTATATTTTCCTTTTTCTTCTATGGAAACTCTCTTTAGGTGTTTGATTTGCCTCCAGAAACCTGTGGTGCAAGCCCAATTTTTCGGGGAGAGCTGTTAAGGAGGGACTCGATTATCTTTAATGATGTGTCTCCTATATAGTCCACACTTTTCATCGCTGCTTTGGTTTGCCTTCTTATCCATCATTCCTGAGTCATAGTAACAACTCAGAGATCTCATTGAAGAACATAGTGATTGTCTTTACCATGTCACCTCTTTCCAAGCAAATGTTCCATACTCCAAAGCGTCTTCTCTCTATTTTGCCCTGCTATCCATACTTAAACAGAAATTAGTTACATAGCCTTGGCAAGAAATGCTGAGTAGAATTCTCTGTCTTTTCAAATACAGAAGGATGTTCTCGTTATCCGACCCTACCTTTATTTTATTCCCATTTGAAGGTGAGAACTGTCAGATGGATGTGAGTCTGTCACAGCATGTTACAGCCCTCCGTCAGAATGCTCTAGCAATCATTTCATATAGTAGGGGTATTCCCACTTTTCAGCCTATCTGTATTGGAACCTCCTGACCCCTGTTAACTGCAGTGTTGCCCTCCTCTTGCTTGTTTGTAGAAGAATGCTTGAGAGAAGGCGAAGTGCCATCATCCATTCTAAAAAGCCTCTCAGGGAGGGCTGGAATTGCAGATGCTGATTTGCCTTTACCTGTTGAGAAGCCGAGCTGCACAGGTTAACATACTTCCTGGTAACACTGTTTTGAATCTCAATGGGTTCAACTTGGTTTTCCTCCTTCAGAGGAATTAACTGTATATAAATTTGATTCTGGGTGGTATATACTTTTGGACTGGTTTAAGATCTTTTCCTGGTGATGCTGAGGTTCTTTATAAAACATGAAATTATTTTCCTGACTAGACTACCCAAAATCCTTTTTCATGTAGGCCAGTGTGAGTAACAAAAGTGAGTGAGACCTGGAACACATCTAAGTGATCTCCAAAATTATAATATCTGTGCTATGTAAAACTTATTTCAATTTGATCTGGTTTTGCCTCATCCTTCTATCTGAGAAAGTGACCTGCATAAAAACCAGATGCATATTACTACTTAATTCTTTATTACATGGTTTTGGAGAGCCAAATTATTTCTTATTTCCAATCCAGAGGTTTGCTCTGAGTATTAGAGTCTGTCACTCTTGGTAGCGTGCTTTTCAAGTTCACACTTTCAGAATATTAAAAAAAAATAAAAAAATAAAAAAAATAAAAAAATGTGTTCCTCTGCAATATGTAGAAGGAAAATGAAGCGGGGTGAAATGATGGGAAAAGTGCATGGGGAAAGCAAAGCAGTGATCTTGCACCCCTTGCTTCATCTCATATTTTTCTTTGCTCTGGCTACATGACCATTTTTTTTCTGAACAGTTGTGTTTCCTCTAGGCCATCTTAGATATACATGTCTGTTCTGCCTGCTTCCTACAAGAAAGGCACCCATTCTTCCCCACAAATTGTATGTCAGTGTCAAGAAGTATGTCCTCTTTGTTTGTTATCAGATGGCCAGTAGTAGCAGGCTGTTCAGAAATGCCAACTTTAATTACAAATTCTACTTTCAAGAAGAGTACTCGCGTTATGCCTGGGTATCTTAAAAGCTCTTCTTGCCTTCTGAACTCTGTTACACTTTGAAAAAATGGGTAAGGCTTCTGTTCTTATGGTTACTAGCCCTTGCTTTCACCCTGTCCTAGGAGGAACCCAAACAGAAACAGATGACAACAATCTTGCGTACCTTGAACTGTCTAACAGTAAGAAATAATGCGGTTTCCCATTAAAAAAAAAAAAAAAAAAGAGAGACAGAGAGAGAAATAAAAAAAGCTCTGGGAATTTGTTGCTTGCTTTGTTTCCTCCAAAGGGAACTGACCCTCTAGTTCTCGAGGTTAAGCATTATAGAGGGTGTCTCAGAAGCACTCCTGCTCCAGTTGCAGAACAGATATTACAAGGTGTCTCAGCCTGCCTTAGTTTTAAACTTGCATAACCCACAGTGAAAGACTCATCACTATGCACAGTAATGTGCAAGCAACTGGCTACTAATTTATTTCTGGATGATGAATTACCTTGTATGTAATCTTGCTTAATAAATGAGTATATAATAGACACATATATAAATTAGTCACCATTTTGCAGAGTAAAGTGGATGAAAATATAACGATGTTTACTCTATAGACCCATAACACTGTTATAACAATATAAAGAGTATCTAAGAACTGGGTCAAAGAAAAATATATTTCCTGAGGTGTGCATCAATGGCAGCATATTAAAATAGTTCATATATACCTAGTACAAGACAGGTCTGGGCATCAGGTGATAATCTACTTAAAATTCTACAAGCTTGACAGTAATATTGTCTTCAAACTTATTGTTTTGGGCCAATTTTACTGCAAAATTTAACTCAGATTGTTGAATCTTTGTATGCAATACCTGAGAAAGATGTCTGGAAATTGATCTGTGTACTCAGAGTTTATTTTTTAGTCACGTATACAAAGAGGCTTTTTGCATGGTGTACTGACCAAAGAGTTGGAGGTCAGCCCTAGAGCTTGGCAGGGCTGTGTGGTCACCCATGTTATTCAGTTATCTGTCTGACTGGATGTGGAGATGAGCCCTTGGTGATGGCAAAGGAGAAACAAATTTAGGGGGGTTTTATTAGCATGTTGACAGTTTTTAGACTTTGCTTCTGACCTTTGGTGTAATCAATCACACAGAATTTTTACAGAAAATGCTGCTTTAAAGGGGAAAGTGTAAGTTACCCTGAAATATGGCACTAAGGGTTTTGCTGTCAGCAGTGACCAAGAGAACGTTTTTCATGCCTTCAAAATTGTACAAGTAAGGAACACTGGAGATCAAGTCAACCAAGTGTCTTTTTTTTTTTTTTTTTTCTTGTTTTTTTTTTTTTTTTTTCTTTTCCTCCTTTCAATCTAACAATACTTAATCCATTGCAATTTTCTTGGGTTCTTACCAGATCACTGCTGGTATAGTTCCACTATTTTTCTATAATATCACAGAAGAAAGAATTGTTTCTCATTTAGGAGATGTTAAATAAAGCTGAAGGAGGTGGTTTGCATCTGCCTGAGCTGCCTACAGACACTATTTTTAGCCTTGGAAGGTGATGGCTGCACTCCAGCTCTGAGAAAAACAGAGATGAATGCATTGATTCATTCAAACATTTATGCACATACTTAAATTTTTCCCTGGTTCCCAAGCTGGTCACTCAAAAGAAAGTTGTTTTTTTTCTCTAAAGCAGCATAAGATAACATGGTACAGTCTGTGTAGATGCTAGAAAACAAAGCACAGGTCACACGCTCAGGGCTGAAGAGCTACAGCCCTAAATTTGCTATGCATCTGTTCATTGACTCAGAGTTGCAAGAAGTGGAGACAGATGTTGAGCTTAAATTTATTACGGTTTTAATTGGCAGAGATACAGTCAGGTGAGGTGCAAATCTTAGTTGACCATTTATTTTTGTGTCATAATTGTCATTAAATTAATGAGATCAAGAGAAAAGAAAAAATTAAATGGATTGTTACAGGTTGACTTTCTTTATAGGTCTTCTAGGAATAGGTCTAAGTTAAAATCTATAAAGCGCTTGAATGACCTTATGTAACTTAAAATAAGGTCCATGTCCATCTGTTATCGTTGTCCCCTCCCCCATCCCGTCACACACGACTCCGCCCCCTTCTCACCTCTGGCTTTTTTCTGGAAACTCTTGATTTTTATGCATATTCCACTGCAGAATTTTGACATCTTGTGAAGACAGTGGTGATTAATCCTAAAATACTCTAGAGTAAGTCACTTAATAGTTTGTGCCAGGGCAATTAATTTTAGCTTTGAAACACTATTCTTACTCTGGATAGGAAAACAGGGAGAAGTGCTACGTGAGATTCAGAAAACACTGAAGCTTCCGTTGAAGCTAAATATTATCTTCTCATCCACTACAGTCATTCTGAAACTAGGAGTTGTCTTTTAGTCTTAAGATCCCCTCTGGCATTCCCTGAGTCCTATTCCTTCGCCTCAGTCTGTGCTTTTGATTAGCGCCATAGGGACAGGGTGTAGGTGGCCAAACACAGACATCAATGTCTGACTTAAGAGTCACCAGAAAGTAAGTAAGTACTTCCAGGGCATGAGTTCTCCCTCCTAAAGTATTTGTATAAAAGTCAGGTGAATTATGTTCTAAACCATCCTTTTCTTTCTACTAACTACCAGGGAGTTTCTGGTCATTAGCACAGATTTAGGTATCTGTGCAACAGCCAACTGAACCTTGTGAGCCGATTCCTTGTCACTGTGTCTGAGCCAACTGCTAGCATGATCATTAAGAGGTTTCTTAGGCTGGAGGGAGTCTGACTGTGTGGAAGAGAAATACGTGGAAAACATTCAAAGAACAAAGTGGAAACATTTGTATTTTAATGAAAAAAAAATGGTGAAGTTTTCTGGTTTTATTTGCATTTCCTCCATAAACAAGTTGCTTGGTACTTTTGTCTGGTTGAAACACTTTGAGGATATTGATGCTAAACCCGATCTTTGAAATGTGAGTCAGTGCATCAGGATGGTAATCACCTTTGTCCAAAAAATAAAATTAATTGCCATTACTATAGAATAAAGAGTATTCGCTAAAGAATGGGAAGGAATCATGTAGGGTGCTCAGGATATCTTCTAGCTTATTTGCTGATTAAAAAATGATGGCAGCAGAAATCGATATTGCTTGATCTAATAAATCCTTCACTACCTCTGTAATGACATATATACTCTAGATGTTTTTCTGGTTAAACTTCTCATAGAATAAAGACTAAATACTCATTATGGGTCAGTTCAGAGCCTTCTCTTTTTTTAGTGTCAGACAGAATGGCTGAAGTAGTCTTTTTCAGTAAAAGAGTTACCATGGTGCAGTGGAATTAGGGAAAAAAAGATGAAAAGCCAATGCAGTATTCTCAATGCAGTAAAGGTAGATTGCAGACATGAGAATTAAACGCATCTGCAGAAAGCTGAATCGTGTGAATGATGGACTGAGTGAAAAAGTTGTGTATAGTCTTCTTGTAGCCAGTGCGAGGTTATCGAGGTCTGCCAGAAGCTGCAAGACCGCTGCCTACGGGGCAGTAGTTGAATATGCAGAGCAGAGTGGGCATCGGCAGCAGTAGTGCCTGTCTGATTCGGGCTGCCCTGCCCACAGCCTGCCGCCAGCCCAGGGGACGATCCAGCTGCAGCAGTAAGGGGAGAAGTATTTTCTCTTCTGGCTCAGCCTGTCTTTAGATCCTTATGGGAGGTGAGGGGCAATTAGAACCAGTGGGGAAAAATGATAGGAATATTCATAGGAAAAATAATAATTAATCTGTATTAAATGAAGATAAATGGGATTTTTAGACATTTTATAGCTTTGTGACACTAAAGAATAGTGGCTTGCCTGGGTATGCCCAGCATGTGGCTGGTTTGAATTCAAGAGGATAAATGAGCAGGACCCAAAAGGCATAGAGTTAGCCTTATTCCAGCATGTGTTAGAAGTAAATGGCAGAAACAGAAATGGCGCTATCACCTTGACCAGGCGCATTCAAAGGTTTCTTCGTGCTGCTCGGAAGGAAAGGGGAGCATGCCAGTGCGCAGTGGTGCCTGCACGGCACGAGCGGAGCGGGAAGTTCCAAATGGCTCTTGGTGCTGGAGCAATGCATTTCAGGAGAAACCTCTCAGGGCTTTCCGTGTAAAATGGAGTACGTACAAGCTGTTCTCTGAAGGAATATAGCTGTGGTCTCTTGAAGGCCGTTCAGCCGACTGCGTTACAGTCTATTTCCCAGAGCACAGTGCACGTTGTAACACTGGCCTGGAGTTGCCCAGGATACACTGCTGGCTGACAGCGTTCGTCTTCCTTATGTCATCCCATAAATAGTTACTTCTTGTGGGTGCTGCTGCTGGGAGGTGACTACACCCGCCTAAATATCACTTAAAATTTCTGAAAGTTGAAAATGCTACTCATTACTGATCTAGAATCTGCTTTCTGATATCCTGATGCTTCGAAGTAGAAAGAGAAGACTGATATTCCTTTTCAGTCTGAGCCTCCATTTTATCCCAGAATTTAGATTTCTGGCATTTGGACAGATGCATTACCAAAAATTTTCATGGAAGTTTGCATCTGTTAAATTAAAAAAGCAATGCAAATACCAGAAAAAAACCCTCTGTAAGGGAAAAGCATAGAGGGAAAATTTGAAAAGAAATGGATTTTTAAAGTAGACCACTGAAGTGATTATATTTTAGGCTCTAGTTGTATTGTTAAGACACAGAATAACAGTTCATATGGCCTGATCCAGGGTCTGCACTACAGAATATCATGCTGAGCAGCATAAAAGAAATCACTGCTATATATTTTTTCTTAGGAAATGCCTTTTTTTTTTTTTTTTTTTTTTTGGGGGGGCGGGGGGGCCCAGCCGGTTAATAAGTGCAACTGCTTCAGCGGGGTGGGTGGGAGGGGTGGTGGTGGCTAGCTGTGCAGGTGATTTCTCTGAAGAATCTCACTCCAATCACAAGAGCAATTTGGAATAATTTGTTGCTCCCTGTGTTGAATTGATTCTGAACAGGTACATTGCTCACCAAAATAGTTTTCTTCCCCTCTAAATAATAGAGAAATCCATTTATATTTATGTAACAAATGAGATCATACCATGATGTTTTCGTTCATTATTCATAAGAGGCCACTGGGGGGGTAGGTTCACAAACAGTAGCCCTTCTGGTAGTGCCTGTGACCTGAAATATTCACATGCTGTGACTCTTCTAGTCTGAACTTTTGGGCAGTTACAAAGCTGCAAAGTGTCTGAGCCCCAGAGATTTCACCTCATCTACTTCTGACTGTGGCCCATCCTGGGAGTTAGTCCCTCCTAATGAAGTGCTTGTCTTCGCCTGTGCAATCCTAATGGCTGCAGCTCCACCGCGTTTTCCCTGCGAGCCTGGGATTGGCTATTTGCCCTTTTTTTGGGGGTCTCTCTTTTTACGTCTTAGTTTCGCACAATGAGGACAGGTGAGATGGGACATTTTCTTTTTGCCAGTATCTGGCAAGTATTCGTGTTTTCAGAAGGCCTTCCATCGCCGCCGGCTGGGTGGGAAGCAGGGCGCTCTGCTTTTTGCACCGCTCCCGTCCCCTGGGTCAGGCTGCGGCGGGAGGGCAGGCCGAGGAAGAGGAGTGGGCTTTGCTGCTGGGTATGCTGTGTTAGTGGGTGTCAGGCAGCGACATCTCTACATGCGTCAGTCTAACAGCTTTTTAAAGAACAGAAGTACTGTTAAATCCCGATACAGATAACATAAGATTTGAAGATCAAGCCCAATTTTAGGGGATTAGCCCACTGCTAATCCTTTTGTTACCTGTTACAACATCTTTAATTAGTCTAGTACTGGGGCCATTTTTATGCGCTCGGTACCAGATTTGCTGCTCTGCTTTTTTTCTGGAGCGCAAAAGAGAAGTGAAGGGCTCCGTCAGAGTGAGATTTTCGGATTCTTTGTTTTCTTTATAGCTCCCATCTAACCAGAACAGGGCTTGTTCTAACTTGTATCTGCTGATGGCAGCTTTTCAAGGGCCTCCAGCCTGGGATAAGTAGTGGGCTTATACCCCCTAGTGCATCCCCTATGGTTGAGTGTCATTGCAGAGAGCAGCTTCTGATTGCTGTGAACCTGTTTGAAACTTCTCTGTGCTAAGGTTCTGTCCAGCAGAACAGTTTGCCAGAGTTTGCTGAGTAGTACAAAAGGAGCAGAGCGTGACAGCGAATTTGTCAGTGACATCTGAAGTCGTCTTCTGGTTGCCAGCTTCAGCACATGCTCAGTTGCTTTGTAAGTTCATTTGTATTTTAGCTGCCCAAAAGACTGCTGACCATGGAAAAGGTGAGGGAAAAGAAGCAAGACAGAGTCATCTTCCCAGTGCTTCCAGAGCACAAGTGCTGGCAATTCCACCTGTGAAAATCCTGTCATCTACTAACATTCATTTTCTTTCCCTTATTTCTGGCTGCTTATCATAGACATCAAAGGTGGGAAATCTATGCTGGATCAAACACTGACTTCACATGCCTGCCAATGAAGGATTCCTCCCACAAGTCACTTTTTAATTATAATTAATCTTTAACTGATTTGTTTTTTTAAAAAAAATCAAATAAAGCTTTTGTCGTTTCTGCTACAAAACTAATATGCAACTATGAATAACTTTGTGGGGGAGGGCCTTGACACTCCTCTTAATATGTGTGGCAATTTATCACTGCTTGTATTTCTGATCTCTGAACCAGCTTTCAATCCAGAAGGTAGCATTAGTACACCATATTTTCCTGGTTTATGCTTTCTGGGGTATCTAACTCAAACACTTTCCCCCAGCATGTTCTCACTAATTTTGTCACTGCAATATCCCAGTCACTCAGGATAATGTGTTCTCTCTCACGAGAGATCATCTGGGATCCTGTCTGCAACTCTGATCGCCCATGTGCAAAAAGGAGTTTGAGCTGCCACAGATGCAGCCACTGCCACTGCGTTGACAACCCCGATGAGAAGAGATTAGAAGGGCTTTCTCTGTTCACTTGAGCCTAATGGAGGGTGAAAGACAATATGGAAACTGCCTATAAATACATCAGGAAAGACAAGAGCTTTGTGGGTGAAAGGAGTGTGTTGGCACAAAAGCCAAGAGCAGGTATAGTGTATATGAAGAAATATAGGCTGTAACAGAGAAGCAAATTCTAAGACAATCTGGTCTTCTCTAACTACCCTGGACTTGCTCTGATTTTGAGCCCACAAGTCAAGACAGTCTTCTCTCTCCTGAGCTTCTCCTCCTCCTTTCACACTCTTGGGGGTCTCTGCTGTCCCTGTGCAGGGATGGATATCCTCCTACAGCAGTGGGTGTCTGTCGTCTGTGCTGTCTCCTCAGGTTATAGCTTATATCTGCACAAGTTCACCTGCTGCAGTTCTGGTTTATCTTCGCAGTCTGTTTGTTACTACTTTTGGCTTGATTATTGTTTAGTTGTAGGTATTTAACATGGAAATTGGTTACCAAAATGGGGCACATGAAGCTTTGGACCACAAAATCAAACAGATAGGAAGTGAGAGGAAAAACAGCTCTTTTCCCAAACGTAATTTCACTGCATCCTTGCTTAAACAGTTGGAAGTCTGTTGGCCTTCTGTACCGTCTCACCGGGGTTAAGGGCCACAAGATGTCAGTGTAGCACCAAACATGAACAAATGGCGACCAGATTTTCTACCACCACTCACATTGTCACGCTGGTAAAGCCTGTTGACTCCAACTACCAAGCGAAGCTCGGTGGTCAGGAAATGGTCCGCGTGATGAGTAGTCACTTCTGGGTCTGGAGCACTGGGAAGCAGCAAAGGAGGGCAGGCAGGAGCATACACTTAGTATGGACTATGTATGGAGGTAAAAGGCTGAGGGTGCCTGCAGAGAAAGGGGCAGTGCATCTCCTTTTTTCCAGAAAAGCACACGCCTCTGGGCTTGCCCAGCCCCTTTAGTTTCCATTCAGCCTGTTGATTGTTCCTCACTGGCAGTTAAGAAGAGTGCATTTATTTTGCAGGTCCTGCTCTATTAACATGTATCCTAATGCTAAAAAACAATAATTCTTAATACTGTGGGGGAAAAATGTTGAATACTGGTGAGAAAAAGCAAGCGATAGAAATACAGTTCCTTGCATTGTCTTCTGAGTGACTACTAAAGAAAATCTGATTCATGAGTTCTAATAGCTAAAGAGATGTCTCCAAGAGGTTGGGTTTGT